>JASDQU010816632.1:50807-81346 GCA_032191745.1 Picea mariana
CAAGGCCATTAATGTCAAACTGTGAGGAGTTATGTGACGTTATACATACCACCAGAAATGGAATGAAACGTAATATCCATATAGAATAGTATTATCTGAAAATATATCATAACTCATACCATTACCCATCAAACAAACTTGGGTCCATTACCCAAACCTAGGGTCTCCAACTTCTCATGGCCATAAGTCTCTAACCGTGAGGAATTATGTGACATTCCACATACCACCAGAAATGACATGACAAGAACTATCCATCTAGGATATTTTACCTGACAAATTCACTTTTCTTCATCTCATTATTCCACAATTAAGCATGGGTTCTCTTACTCCACAAAGTGTCTTCCCGTGAGGGCTTTCACCATAAGGGGACCACTTTGGAGTTCATCCATATTTACTTCTTATCAACCATGGAATAATAATAATGAGTCATATTTACATCAAACACTATTGGGTCCATTACCCAAACCTTTGTGCTACGGGTCTTTCTTCAAGGGTTGACATCAATGACAACCAACCTTAATCAACATGATGACCAGGAAATAGAACCCTACGTCGCGCAAACCCAATGCCTTAAGGCATTACAAAACCAAGTCCCAACAGCTTTTATAATGAGAAATGACCACATCGAGAAGCACAGACTCCGGCCAGGTTATCATTCACTTCTATCCATCGGGACGCGCAATGATCCCCTCATCAGGAATCATGTCGTCACAAGGTGATAGGTGTGATAGTAACCTAGCGCAACCTAACAAATATAGAACAATAACCCAAGAAAAATTCAATGTGTTAGGAGACCGAATTAACTGACAAGAAGACTATACCCACTCGCCCAAGCAACAAGTCGACAAGACACAAGATGATGTCACTCAATTAAATTGCGCAAATTATTAAACAACTTCACCAACAAACCATAACCCATTATATGTTAAGAATGTTGTGTAAGTGCGAAGAAGTGAACTATTATAAATGTTATCATTATTGCAAATTTTATCATAAAGATGAACTAATATAAGCGCTTAAAAAAATCAAATACGCTTTTCAACAAATATACACTATCCCTTAATAAGTTAACTACTTAACATTAAAAAGAGATCTATGCTACTTATTAATAATTGACATTGTTGACTATAATATTGTTGTCTAAATTATGTTTGTATAAGTACGTGATATTGCTATCTACTAATTATATCTCTTTCCAACCTTAATAATAACATCTTTAACTATCATTTTAAAAACGCTCTATTAAATGATATCATTGTCTAAGGTACCTTAACAATATGGTTAGGCTTCTGTAAAAATGGTTGTCATGAGGCGTGATGTTTATGAAACATATAAAATTGTTGTCATGAGGTATAAAATATGATGTTCATTATGTATAAAAACTTGCTCTCAATTATATAAAATTTGTTGTCGAATATATATAAAATTTCTATCCAAAATATCGATATCAATATATCCATAATCACATGCAAAAACATATCAATAAGTACGTTGTCCCACATATTGATTTCTAAATTCACGTTGTCTATATGATATAAGGGATGGAAACGCAGCCTAAATATATGCTTCCTAACATTGATACGTTTTCTAGCATTTAAGGGAAACTCTGTTTATCTTTCACAAAACGATGAGATACATTTGATATTGTTGAGCTAAATATATGACTAAAATATTGTTGCCTAAAATTTGACTAAGTTAAATGTAATATTGTTGCACATTGAATACATGATGAAGTTGTCTAGTAAATCATATTAGATCATTTTATACCCCACCTACCACGCAATATAAAAATAATGAAAATTAAAAACGCATTATATCGTTGTCTACCCAACATACCATGCAATATAAGGATATTTCCAATTAAAAACACAGTCTACCAATATGCTATCAGTTGCTGTCAGAATGTTATCAGGTGACTATTATAAACTCGTTGTCAATATGCTATCAACATGATATTAATAAAATCGTTATTAATAAAAGATTCTATCAATATGTTGTCAATGGAATCACTGTCAATCTGCTAATAATAAGATCATTGTCAATACATATACATGGGCGTTGTCTTATTAAAATTAAATCACATGATATAAGAACCATATGATATAAATAAATTGCATGGGTATGAAAATGCATTGATTTGTATGTGTATGCATGTAAATAGTTGTGCATGGGTATGCAAATAAATTGTTGGCCATTAGAAGGAACTGATTCACCATATCTCTGCTGGAATCTTATCAAATGCTGGAATTTTTTTCATGAAATGCAGGAAAAAAAAAAAGCACATGTACCATCACCAAACACAGGTAAAATAACGCATAGACAACTCATTAAAATGTAGAGATTATTTAAAACAAAGTGATAGAAAATGTCGAGATCATTAAAATGTGGGGGTGATATAAAACGTAGAGACCATATCAACCCATAGATCATTCATTAACAAAAAACATAGAGGTGAGAACTTGTGGTTGATTAATGAGAAGGTGGATAAGTCAATGAAAAACAAAGATAAAATATTTGTGGTTGATAAAATATCAGGTACAACATTCAAGGAAAAACACTGGTGAAATTTTTTGGTTGATTAAAACACTTGTACATCAATCAATGAAAGTTGCTTAGTAAATTCGTGAAAATAAAGGGGTATGAACTCTATCAATCAAAATTTAGGCCATGTAACATTGGTGGGGTAAATTCGAAATCGATGTATATAAAAACATTGTTACAGCAATAAAATCACAGTCACTAAAAATTTCAATAGTAGTCACTGTCTCTCAAAAACGTTGTCAATTTATTACATCGGAGTCCCTACATGTAGTCGTAGACTAAATGACCCACCAAGCACTAGGATTCATCAAAAAAATTGCAGAGATGATACCGAACAAGTGTTGGGGTTTATCAATAAAATAGAAGGAGTTATACCAATCAAGCACTAGGTAATATGCCCAAAAATCGTAGAGATAAAGCGCATAGATAATCCAACAAAAGATGCAAAGATAAATCATTCTGCAATGACTCAATCAATGCAAGGATGCTCATTCTCAGAAATGTAGGGATAAGTAAGGGATAGATAGCTGGGAAAAAATTATCCTTTGCTCATCATCCATGCACAGAAAAGCAGGGCATTAGAATCTATAGGTTTTTAAACACTGAAGTGACAACCATCGATTTGGCTCCTAGACAATTTCTCAGGCATGGAATGATGACCTAGGGATAAGAGAAAAACACAAAATTCTTTGTAGTAATCAATAAAACAAAACAGAAATAGTCGTAGCAATCAGGGTTCAGGTTGCCAAGGAAATCAATTCAGAATGCAACGAGCATAAGACTAGTATGACCTTAAGTTCTTTGACTAAAACGTTGAGTAAAACACATTTCCTTACACAATAGCAGTACAGTGATGAAAGTGCAAGAACAAAATTAATCTACCATTCAAAAATAAACCCATGCGTACCATAGTCCAATGCGAAAACTCTGAGTCATTGTCCCATGTGTGCTCCATACAGCTCCTTCTTGCCGACCGATGTGACCTCACTGATACCTCCCAACCAATGCTATGGGTACTCTTCTTCCCCCTGAGCCCCCGATTCGAAAAGGGGCCATGCACACTATACTAGAAAACAACTAGCACCCAGATCACCTCACAAGGTTGCACTACCACTCGTTACCCGAGTTGGGTATCCCAACTCCCACAGGATAAGTTCAGTCAAGACAAAAATTCAGTAGCATAACGTTATGCATAAATATGAGATCCATACTCCTCCTCCTCCATCATTTTTATAGAGTTTTAAGTGATTTCTTTCCCAAATTCCAATTTAATTTCTTTTTCATTAATTAAATCAGAAAAACCTCCCCAGTACACATGTCACCCATCCCCCTAGTTGTACCAGAAAATTAATTTCATTAATTATTTAATTATTCCTATTTCCCTCACCCACCTAAAAACATTCCTAAAAATGCTCCTTGGTGTCCCAATATTCCCTTACAAATCTTAAATGACTTATGCCTTACTAAATTCTTAGTTGATTTCAAAAATAACAAGTTCCCAAGGCAAGATTCCTTACTAAGTTAGACATTCATCTTTTTCTTTATGTTTTCCCTTTTCCCCTTAATTTCCTATTTATTTTAAGTTTCCCTCTTTTCCCTTTTTAGCTAAAACTCAATTTAGCAAGTGTAGAAAAACAACCTTTTTAACCCTTTTTCTTTTTAATTAAAAATTTAATTAGCATATGTAGATAAAACAATCATTTCTCTTTTAAAATTTTAGTATTCCATTATAATTTGATTTTAATAAATTAATTGAATTTTTTACCCCCTTCTTCTTACATGTTTAATTATGATTATTATTTTTGACCACATGTGTACTTAGACCTAGATTTTAATTTTACTAGGTTGGGCGACATTGTTATTAGGGAAAAATTGTTTTTAAATATTACTTGTCATATCATTCATTTTAAGGCCATATAGGTTTATTCCCTTACCAGTTAAATTCACGACGTGCCCTTCAGGACGCACTAGGTGCTTCAAGGGTGCCACTCGCCTCTTTCTGATTTCCTTGCACGACATGCCCTTGAGGATGCACTACGTGCTCCAAGGGTACCACTCGCCTATTTTAGTTTTCCTTGTATGACATACCCTTGAATACGCACTACATGCTCTAAGGGTTCCACTTGCCTATTTCCATTTTCCTTACGCGACGTGCCCTTCAAAACACACTATGTGCTCCAATGATGCCACTCGCATCTTGACTAACTTGGTAGACATCAGAAACCCTTGGAGTCAATACTCCTCCAGGTGATATTCTAGGAGACTAAGGGCCTCTAAGGAATAAGGCCCCTTCCTTATTACACATCCATTAGAATCATCACGAGAGATAGTCGTAGTCTTCCCTCATGACATCGTGGGTCTTCTTGAACTAGGTAATCATTAACCGACAGTTCGAGCCACGACAGGAGTGCTAGTAGGTTGTGGTAGGGATGTTGTCCACACCTCTCCCTCAAAGTCTTTGATTGTCATGCATGATCCCTCTACTACACATGTGAGTCTGGTTGACAAGCTATTGTAAGCCTGCATCATCAATGAATCATGTCAGCAATAATAATCAATCATCATAACATCTAATAAGATGTACATATGTCATATCAACAACAGTCAAACCCCAATAGTCCACTCCTTGACTCGATCCAAAGTCCAAGGGGTTTCATCGATTCCTTTGCATGCTCAAGGTCCAAAATCCTACACACTTAGGAGAACCCGGTCAATAGCACCTATCTATGTAAATACAACAAAATAACATGTCGTCATCATATCCATAATGCCTCATAATAATAATCAAATGGACAATAGTATAATAATTCATATCACTTGCAAGAAAGTGTCCTCAAGGATAAGTCCTCTCAATGCGTGCAAGAGTGGGATGTTTTATACCCCCTCTTGGTTTAAACTTCGTCCCAAAGTTTCACAGTATATAAATGTCAAAATAAAGTGTATCATAGTATCATAAGTCTATCTATCAAACAAAAATGGAAACTATTGGCGCATATCATATGCGTCCTCCCAGGTCGTCAAGTGTGGACTATAACTGTCTCATTGGACCTTGACCTGATCTATTGTTTGACGTTGTAGTTGTTGAATGTGATGGCCTAGAATACGGATCGTCTCTTCTGTGAGCGTACCCTCATCCGATACCTACAAGGTACTCAAGTCAAATATGTGTAGGATCATTAACATAATGTCTCAAACAAAGACGTGCAAGACATCATGCATACACCTCAAGGATCAGGCAAGTCTAGTCAATAAGCCAAGACCCTCTCTTTTCCACAATGTTGCAGGATCCTACAAATCTAGGATATAGTTTAGCACCCTTTCCACACTTGGTCGAACTCTTATGTAGTTTCTCCCACAAGAATACTCGATCGCCAACATCGTAACTATGGTCAACACGATACACATCGACATAAATCTTCTACCGATCCTACACTGCTCAGATCCTTTGTCTTATTGTTTGCATTGATATTCCATTTCTTGGATGGCTTATAGTCCCACCAGGACCCTATTCTCAAGAAAAATCCAAACGCAATGGTGTTTGACACGGTTTCTCGTAAAGAAACTCGAAAGGCGCCATCATAATGGTGCTTTGAAAACTATGGTTATATGAGAATTCTACCAGTGGAAAGAATTCTTCCCAATGCTTATGTTGGTCCATCACGTACATACGCAACATGTACTCCAAGATTTGGTTTTCTCATTTGGTCTGCCTGTCTATCTCTAGGTGATATGTGGTACGAAAGTTAAGTGGATTCCCAAGGCCTATTGGAAACTATTCCAAAATCATCATGTAAACACCAGTACTCGATCAGATATAATCCTCTTAGGCATGCCATGGATCCTTACATCTCATTGATGAAAACTCTAGCTGTGTTATGTTCCTGATATGTCGTACGAACATGAATAAAATGAACACTCTTCGTCAGAGTGTCGACTACCACAAAATCGTGTCGTGTCTCCTTGCCATTGGTGGAAATCCAACAATTAAATCCATCGAAATGACCTCCCATTTCGATTCCGAAATAGTGTGTGGTTGTAGTAATCATGTTGGATGTCTATGTTCATCCTTCACCTGCTGACATTATAGACATATTTCCATGTAGTTGACTATGTCTGCCTTCATTCCTTTCCAGAAGAATAAGGGTTTAAGGTCTACCCTCATATTCATGACTCATGGGTGAGCCATGCACACTGCTCTATGAATCTCATTTAGGATCAAACTTCTCAACTTGTCGTTCAATGGTACGTAAATTTGATTTTTAAATATCAATAATCCATTGTTGTCCAACGTAAATCCCTCAAATCTTGGTACCATCGTGGTGTTTTGTCCGATAAAATCCTTGACCTATTTGCACCATTCATCATCACACTGTAAAGTTAGAATTATTTTCACGTAGATTCATTTGAAGAGGTATCAACAAAAATATGCACGGTCTCTGACTCAATGCATGAACCACTCTGTTCATTGTTCCCTTTATACAAGTAATCTCGAAATCGTACTCGCTAAGAAATTCCGACCAATGTCATCGTCGTGCGTTGAAATTTCTTTTCATAGTGATGTGTTATAGTCCACAGTGGTTCATTTTTAGTTCTCCTCATGCGTTTCATAGTTCTCCTCATGTCATCTCAACTTTATCGAGATGTAAGCGATCAATTGATTGTCTTGCATCAAGACCCCTCCCAAGCCTTCCTTGAATGCGTGAGTGCATACCAAGAATTTCACGTCCATGTCAGGGACCTTTAGTATAGGTGTCATTGTTAACAACTCCTTGAGCCTCCGAAATTCTTCTGCATATTTCTCAGTCCAAACAAACTTTTTTCTCTTCTTTTGCAATTTCGTAATCAGATTTTCTATCTTCGAAAATCCCTCAACAAACCATCGATAGTATCCTGCTAAACCCATGAAGTACGCACTCCAGGGAAATTCATCGATGTAGGCCATTCCATAATAGCCTCTACCTTTGTGTGATCCATGACGATACCTTCACCGGAGATGGAATGCCCTAAGTAGTGAATCTTCGATTGATAAAACGAGCATTTAGACAATTTTCCAAACAATTTGTTCTCTCGCAGACATTGTAGTACCAAGTGCAAGTGTTGGTCATGCTTCTCCATTATCCAAGAGTAAATAAAAATATTGTCAATGAATACTTGGAAAAACTTGTCTAGGTACTCACGGAACTCCCCATTCATCAAACTCATAAATACCCCTAGGCCGTTCATTAGTCCAAACGGTAAAACAATAAACTCATAATGTCCAAACCTCATCCTAAAGGAAGTCTTAGGGACATCATCCTCCTTGATTCGTAGCTAGTGATACCCTGATCTAAAGTTGATCTTTGAAAACCCTGTCACACCCTTCATCTGATAAAAAATATCATTAATCCTTGGCAACTTATATTGATTCTTGATCGATGCCATGTTCATTTGATGGTAGCCAATGCAGAGTCTCCACGACCCATCCTTCTTTCGTATGAAAATAATAGGCACACCCCATGGTCACACTTGGACGTATAAGTCCTAGGTGCAACAACTCCTTTAGTTGCATTCTCAACTCCTGTAACTTCAGGGTAGACATCCGATCAAGCACTCTTTATATCAGTTCATTCCCCGGTTTTAGGTCTATGGTAAATTCCAATTCCCTCTTTGGTGACATCTTAGGTAAATCCTCTAGGAAGACATCCACTAACTCTCTCACCACGGGAAGGTGTTCTAGACCTTCTGCTACTGCCTTCTCATTTAACGCAAGGATCACATAAAGCTTACATCTCTTGCGCATGCTCTTCCATAGCTGCAAGGAAGAGATAAACCTCATGGAAAATCCCCAGTTCTGACCTACAATCACGTGTCTCTATCCCTCATCATCGACCAAGCTCAACCATTTTGTATTACTGTTGAGTATCGTCTCATGCAATTCCAATGAGTCCATACCGATCACAACATCATAAGATCCTAAGATCATGATGTACAGGTTGGCCATGGTGACAAACTCTCCTAGGTTAAGGCTACAACCTATAACCTCCCCTCCAACCTTCTGTTTGGCTCCCGAATCCATCTCTACAAGGCTAAACTCATCATGTTCGACTGCCTTTACCTTAATTATTTTTAGCATTTCTCCAAAAATGAAACTCTCGGTAGCACCAGGATCTATCAAAATACTAAGGGTCTTGTCAGTGATAGTACCTGACATCTCAAGCATAGTCAACTAGTGCTCTTCCTGGCAATTATTCACCGCTACATGAATCCGACGGGCCTTGTCCAAATCTCCCATGGTAGTGGGTCTGAATGATCCAAGTGCTCTAGTGTTGTCCATTGGGTAGTCGCGTTGGTAATGTGGCTCCCCACATGTCCAAAACCCTTTCTTCGGTCTAGTACTCCTGGTATCTGATGTAGAAGCTGACGACCCACTAGCCTGGAATCTTGGTCTATTTTGTTGAACAGGCCTAAAGTGTTGTTGTTGTGGTTGACAATGCTGTTGATTGTGTGGTCCTTGGTAAGGAGTCTGCTACCAAGGCGTGGGTCACCGAGGTGTAGTGAAAGAGGATCCTCTCTGGAAGCCACAATATCCTTACATATGTCTAGTTGGTGTCTGATGCTGCTGCGCACCAGATGACATCTTCCCTGCTGGTCTCGTTGGAGTCTTTCTCTGATCCTCGCTGATAAGATCCTCCTTCACTATGAGGGCCTTCTGAATGACATCATGCAAGGTTTACGACATCAAAATCCTAACCTTTGCAAGAATGTTGAAATTAAGGCCAAACAAGAACCTATTGACCTTAAGTTTCTTGATATTCAGGTGCAGAGCATACCGAAGCAACTCCATAAAATGGGCCTCGTACTCGGGAACCATACGGTCTCCTTATTGCAAGGCGTTGAACTCGTTGAGTTGAAGCTCATTGAAATCCTCTTATAGGTACCTCTCTCGGAACCATTCCTTGAACATTTCCCATGACACATCTTCCACGACCATGTTTAGATGTGGTAGGAGCGTCTTCCACCATAGAAGAGTGCTCCCCTTCAGTTGAAAGACCGTCATATGGACCTTCATGTTGGAGGTATAGTCGCGAAGTACAAAGCACATCACCATATTCTCCAACCATGCCTTGGTAGCTATGCCATCTAAGGCACCAAAGAAATCAGGAAATTTGACCTTCTCGAGTTTGCAGTGAATGCTACCAGTACCGAACAGAGCGTGCGGTGGACCCTCAGGGGGTTCCAATGCCATGACCTCATCTCTGTCCAAACGGTTGAGAAGTGCCTCAGACATCCGCTGAAAAGACCTCCTCAGACCATCCACATCACCAAAAACTATCTTTTCCTACCTAATAACCTGTTTGTCTCCCTTGGGGTTAGAGCCCTCGAAAGTGGATGCCACTGGAGGCGTCACGCCTCCTCCCCCAACACCCCATTGTATGCCTCTGCGACTTCCTCTAATCGAGATCACCACATGGACATGTTTAACATTTTAACTAGCGTTAGGATAATAATCAATGGTTTACTACAGTGGAAAGCATGGCGATCCATGGTCACAGGGTTGAACCTGCTCTGATACCATATGTAACAACCCCATTGTTATGACTACAAGAGACATAAGAAAGTGAATTTTTTTTTCTTCTTTTAAAGAAGGACGGAAACAACGTCAATTGTTACACAAAAGAACTTGATAATGAACACAACGCATGTAGATCATGCAACAAACAACAACTACTATGCACACTACCACATCAAGCAACTGGGTGAAACATGCGAAAATCAAGATAGATGGAAACGACTACAAGTTGACACAAGCAAGACAACGCCCACAAGCTAAAGGAAAACCTCAACAACCCGACACAATGGCTTCAATGACTGGGAACTAAAACCCTATGTCATAAAAACCCAAGGCCTTAAGGCATTACAAAACCAAGTCCCAACAACCGTTACAATGAACAACACCCACATCAGGAAGCAAAGACTCTGACAAGGTTATCATTCATCTCTATCCATTGAGATGCGCAATGATCCCCTCATCAGGAATCATGTCGTCACATGGTGATAGGTGTGACAGTAACCCCAACGCAACCTAACACATCTAGACTAATAACCCAAGACAAATTCAACACGCTAGGAGACCGAATTAACTGACAAGAAGACTATACGCATGCACAAAAGCAACAAGTCGACAAGATGCAAGATGATGTCACTCAATTAAATTGTGCAAACTATTAAACGACTTTGCCAACAAACCATAACCCATTATTAGTTAAGCATGATGTTTGGGTGCGAAGAAGTGAACTATTATAAATGTTATCATTATCACAAATGTTATCATAAAGGTGAACTAATATAAACACTTAACAAAATCAAATACGCTTGTCAACAAATATACACTATCCCTTAATAAGTGAACTACTTAACATTAAAAAGTGATCTACGCTATTTATTAATAATCGACATTGTTGACTATAATATTGTTGTTTAAATTATTGTTGTCTAATTATGCGATATTTCTATCTACTAATTATATCTCTGTCCAACCTTAATAATAACATCTTTAACTATCGGTGTAAAAACACACGGTTAAATGATATCGTTGTCTAAGGTACCTTAACAATATGGTTAGGCTTCTGTAAAAATGGTTGTCTAGAAATATTGGCATGCTATTTATGAAACATATACAATTGTTGTCATTAGGTATAAAATTTTCTGTTAATTATGTATAAAAACTTGTTGTCAAGTATATAAAATTTGCTATCGAATATATATAAAATTCATGTCCAAAATATCGATATCAATATATCCATAATCACATGCAGAGACATATCAATAAGTACGTTGTCCCACATATTGATTTCTAAATTCAAGTTTTCTATATGATATAAGGGATGGAAATGAAGCATAAATATATGCTGCCTAACATTGATACATTGTCTAGCATTTAAGGGAAACTATGTCTATATTTCACAAAACGCTGAGATAAATTTGATATTGTTGAGCTAAATATATGGCTAAAATATTGTTGTCTAAAATATGACTAAGTTAAACGTGATAATGTTTCACATTGAATACATGATGAAGTTGTCTATTTAATCATATTATATCGATGTCTACCCCACCTACCACGCAATCTAAATATATTGCAAATTAAAATTGCATTATATCACTCTCTACCCCACATACCACACAATCTAAGGATATTGCAAATGAAAAACGCAGTCTACCAATATGTTATCAGTCACTATCAGAATGCTATCAACTGACTATTATAAACCCATTGTCAATATGCTATCAACATGATATTAATAAAATCTCTATTAATAAAAGATGTTATCAGTATGTTGTTAATAGAATTGTTGTCAATATGCTAATAATAAGATCGTTGTCAATAGATATACATGGTTGTTGTCTTATTAGAATTAAATCGCATGATATAAGAACCATGTATGATATAAATAAATTGCATGTGTATGAAAATGAACCGTTGTGTATGTGTATGCATATAAATCGATGTGCATGTGTATGAAAATAAATTGATCGCCATTCGAAGGAACGAATTCACAATATCTTTGTTGGAATCTTATCAAACGCTGGAAAATGTTTCATAAAATGCAGTAAAAGAAAAAATGCATGTACCATCACCAAACGCAGGTAAACAAATGCATAGACAACTCATTAAAACATAGAGATTATTTAAAACACAGTGATAAAAAACGTCGAGATCATTGAAACACAGGGGTGATATAAAACACATAAACTATAAGAACCCAGAGATCATTAAAAAAAAACATAGAGGTGAGAATTTGTGGTTGATTAATTAGCAGGTGGAGTAGTAAATGAAAAACATAGGTAAATGATTCATGGTTGATTTAAACTCAGGTACAATATCCAAGGAAAAAAGATGGTAAAATTTTGTGGTTGATTAAAACGCCTGTACATCAATCAATGTAAGTCACTTGGTAAATTCATGAAAAGAAAGGGGTATGAACTCTATCAATCAAACTCTCGGCCATGTAACATTGTTGGGGTAGATTCAAAATCAATGTATATAAAAATATTGTTACAACAATAAAATCATAGTCACTAAAAATTTCAATAGCATTTAGTGCCTTTTCAAAACGCTGTCAATTTATTACATCAAAGTCACTAAATTTTATCATAGAAAAAATTCCCAACCAAGCACTAGGATTCATCACAAAAATCACAGATATGATACCGAACAAGTGTCGGGGTTTATCAATAAAATAGTAGTAGTTATACCAATCAAGCACTAGGTAATATGCCCAAAAATCGTAGAGATAAAGAACAGAGATAATCCAACAAAAGAAGCAAAGATAAATCATTCTGCAATGAATCAGTCAATGCACAGATGCTCATTCTCAGAAACATGGGGACAAGTAAGGGATAGATAGCTGGGGAAAAATTATCCTTCCCTCATCATCCATGCACAGAAAAGCAAGGCATTACAATCTATAGATCTTTAAACACCGAAGTGATGGCCGTTGATTTGGCTCCTTGCCAATTGCTAAGGCATGGACTAATGACCTAAGGATAAGGGAAAACACAAAGTTCTTTGTAGTAATCAATAAATCAAAAACAAAATAGTCGTAGCAATTAGGGTTTGGGTTTCCAAGGAAATCAATTGAAAATGCAATGAGCGTAAGAATAGTATGACCTTAAGTTCTTTGATTAAAATGGCGATTAAAACACATTTCCTTACATAATAGAGGTACAGTAATGAAAGTGCAAGAACAACATTAATCCATCATTCAAAAATAAACACATACGTACCGTATCCCAATGTGATAGCTTTGATTCGTTGTCCCATGTGCGCTCCATCCATCTCCCCCTTACCGATCGATGTGACCTCACCGGTACCTCCCAGCCAACGCTAGGGGTACTCTTCTTCCCCCCGAGCCCCTCGAGCTACAAAAGCACCATGCACACTATACCAGAGAACAACTAGCACCCATCTCGCCTCGCAAGGTTGAGCTATCACTTGTTACCCAAGCTGGGTATCTCAACTCCCACAAGATAATTTCATTCAAGACAAAAATTCAACAGCATAACGTTATGCATAAAGATGAGATCCATACTCCTCCTCCTCCATCCTTTTTATAGATTTTTTAAGTGATTTCTTTCCAAAATTTCCATTTGATTTCTTTTTCATTAATTAAATTAGAAAAACCTCCCTCGTACACATGTCACCCATCCCCCTAGTTGCACCAGAAAATTAATTTCATTAATTTCATTATTTATTTAATTATTCCTATTTCCCTCACTCACCTAAAAGAATGCCTAAAAACCCTCCTTGGTGTCCCAATATTCCCTTACAAATCTTAAATGACTTACGCCTTACTAAATTCTTAGTTGAGTTCAAAAATAGCAAGTTCCCAGGGAAAGATTCCTTACTAAGTTAGACATTCAACTTTTTCTTTATGTTTCCCCATTTGGTATTTCTTTTAAGTTTTTCTCTTTTCCCTTTATAGCTAAAACTCAATTTAGCAAGTGTAGAAAAACAACCCCTTTACCCCTTTTTCTTTTTAATTAACATATGTAGAGAAAACAATCATTTCTTTTTTAAAATTTTAATACCCCAATATAATTTGATTTTAATAAAAAAATTGAATTTTTTACCCCCTTCTCGTTACATCTTTAATTATGATTATTATTTTTGACCACATGTGTACTTAGACCTATATTTTAATTTTAATAGGCTCGACAAAATTTTTATTAGGGAAAAATTGTTTTTAAATATTACTTGTCACATCATTAGTTTTAAGGGCGTATAGGTTTATTCCCTTACCATTTAAAATTACGACGTGGCTTTCAGGACATAGTAGGTGCTCCAAGGGTGCCACTCACCTCTTGACTGACTTGGTAGACATAAAAAATCCCTGGAGTCAATCCGTCACCATGTGATCTTGTGGGAGAATAAGGGCCTCTAAGGAATAAGGCCCTTGCCTTATTGTGTGCCCCTTAGAATCATCGTGAGCGTCTGTCATAGTCTTCCCTCATGGCATCGTGTGTCTTCTCGAACTAAGTAATCATTAACTTATAGTTCGAGCCACAACGAGAGTGCTAGTAGGTTGTGGGAAGGTTGTTTTCCACACCTCTCCCTCAAATTCTATGGTTGTCGTGCATGACCCATCTAGTCCACATGTGAGTCTGGTCAACAAGATATTTTCAACCTGCATCATCAACGAATCATGTGAACAATAATAATTAATCATCATAACATCTAATCATATGTACATATGTCGTATCAACAACAATGAAACCCTAATAGTCCACTCACTGACTCGATCCAAAGTCCAAGGGGTTTCATTGATGCCTCTACCTCCTCGAGGTCCAAAGTCCTCAACACTCAGGAGAACCCAGTCAATAACACTTCTCTATGTAAATACAACAAAATAACATGTCATCATCATATCCATAATGCCTCACAATCATAATCAAATGGCCAATAGTATAATAATCCGAATCACTTGCAAGAAAGTGTCCTCAAGGATAAGTTTGTTCATTGCACGCAAGAGTGGGATGTTACATTCCCTTCCCTTGTGACACAATTTTTCAAACCGATGCACCCCTTCGATCGCAAGTCGACGAGCACTCTTGGTTGTTTTTCCACTTTCCTGGGTTGAGATGACTCGTCAATGGGTGTGCTCTCCTTCCTTGGGTGTGCCCTTCTTTATCCATCTCGTCACTCTTTGTTTAAACACGCCCAACTTAAGCCTTCATTTTTTTTCCTTCCCAACCGCATCACAAGACTTCCATCACACATATTGAGTGTTTGTTCTACTAGGAATGCTTTCTATGCACCCATCATTACAAATTGTTTGTTTCTTTGGTGGGGCACCCATGTCTTTCGAGGGTGCCCACCTAACCAACTCTTCGGCCAAGTCACCAGCCTCTGTCACAAGTCCATCTTTGTGAAGTTGTACTTGGCACAATGTCGCGCTCCCAAGTAGCCCAACTTCACACATGAAATAAGCGAATGTCCGCTGAGTCGTCCAAATCGCAAGTCTTAGCTTATGGAGTTGTCTTAATTGTATAAGTACTAATGTTTATATTCTGAAATATTTTTATGCTTAATCTTTAAATCAAGAACCAACGTTGTAATTTTTTTTAACTTAACATTTTAGTTTTTTTAAGTGCCACGTATAAGCTCCACATTCAACATGGAAATAATTACACATCCCCTCATACTGGACTATAGAAGGTGCTTCTTGACGTAATAACCAAAAGAAGATGACAAACATTAAAACTTACTTAATTTATAATTAATGCATTTTTAATTAAAAGATAATTTTAAAAATCAAATAATGATTTTGAAAATCAAATACGTTATAAATTTTAATACATATTTTTTATTAAATTATAAAATTAAAATTTTATAAATTTTATTAACTTTTTATTTAGTTATATATATATTTTTAAAATTAATATTTTTTTTTAAACTATATGAAAATAAGTTAAAAAATTAAAAATAAATTAAGTTAATAGAAATTTGACTAAAATTGGTAATATCATATATTTTAAAATAGTTTTTTTTAAGTAAGTATTTCTATTCAAATATTAACATGATGTACAAAGAGTCACATCACTATTTCCATCCAATAAGTCCAAAAAAACAACATGTTTTCCAACCTACCAATCAAGGGAAACTAGGTGGCTTTAAAAAAATGACTATAGAAGGATAGTAATAGAAAAGGTATAAGAAAGTCTAACAAAATGAAAGAAAATGACTCTAGAGAAACTAGAAAAATAAGAACATGCAGCTAAACCAAAACAAAACCAACTAAAATATGACATTCATAAATAGATCTGTACTCAATCATAGGGATGATTCACCTAAAGAGCTGACAATGAAGTCGTTTCTTGAGTTGTCACATCCTGAGGATGACTATGATACCTAGAAAACAAGCCACCAGCATGCACCATATGGAGAGAGCGGTCATTCCTTTTGAGTAACCAAGAGACCATGGTGAGGAGGAACTTGTTCTAGTCTTCTAAAGCTTCCAATATTTGTTTGAACTACTTGCAATCTTGATATTTTGAAAATATTCCATGGGATACCATATTTTTGGTATGCCAAAATAGTTCTAATGTTTTGTAAAACTTGGTATCCTTTATCCTAGAGTACCCAAGATCAAGAATGATTTCTCCTACTTATTTGTCCACCTCCCCATATTCCTAGTATCCCTTGATGATCTTGAAATCATCTTCTAGAGGTTTCATGGCATATTTTTCCTCTAGAGAGAGCAAATTTTCATAGAACTCAACTTCCTCCTTTGCTGCAAGGTCTTATGAATTCGTGTGAGAATGAGTCAAACCACCATGAATAAAGAAAGGATACATGGAAAGTGCTAAAATAGCGATGAAACACTCTCAAGTGGGGACCAAAGTGATCACATAAACATTATTCAAATCTAACCAGAACGAGAGAAAAAACCAAAACAAAGGTAAAAATAAACTAAAGATGACTTGTAGGCCCTACTAAGTATTCTAACCATCTTCATAAAAAGAATAAAAACTTGTATAAACATCCATAAATAACTTACAATCATAAATGGAAATTCAAGATTGAAAAGGATGGAACTCATCCCATCTATACCTTTCATTCTCCTCCCCCACTTCCAATAAATCTTCCTTGTGTTGAGAATAATTTCTCATTCATGGGGGTTGCATTCTTGATGGGACAAGTAAATCCTCCCCACTACCAATGCAACCCACCACGTCATGGTTGTCCTTACCAAATGGCACCTAATCCTAGGATTTGAAGTATGAAAGAGTTAAGTATTAGAAATTATTCGTTAGAGACATATTATTTATGTCCTCCCATTGGGATTCTATAAGCATGGAAGGATCGGAGACACCTTCATTGGCAATAAAGTCTACCACTTTTTTGGCTTCTTGAAAAATATGCGAGGGGATGAGGGTTGAGATATGATGAATGACAGATTGAACGATATCAAGAATGGATTCTAGATATGATTTACCACGAAATTTTATTGGAGGACAACCATTTTGAATGTGTGTGAGTATATGAATGATGATTCCAGACTCTCCTTTATCAATAATATTATAATCATGTCTTGACTGGTTTATTCGTAAACCATGAAGAAGATCCCAAAGATTAGTTGAATTATTGGAATTAAATCCCAAATGTCCTGAGAAGATTTTTAACAATATTATCATCTACATCTCTGAATATTATCATCTACATCTCTGAAAACTCCACCATAACTAGCAGGCTTGAGATTGCCTTTTTAGGTTCCATAAAAATTGAGTGTGACAAAGCCCGAAGGAGGGGGTACCAGGAGGATGGTGATGAGGGAGGAATGGGATGAGGGGTTGAGGAGTGGACATGCATGATGGGGAAGGGAGCCAATAGGAGAGGTTGTTGACTTATTTGTTATTGCATTTAAGCGAATAAGCACTCCAAGTGTCTGAGCAAAGAATATTGAGGATATGTAGCCTAATATAATCCCGAACAGAAGAAAAATGTAAGGTTTCTTCTTTGAATATGTTCCTACTCCTTTCTTTGCATGTTTACCAAAGGATAAAGCCAGGAAAAATGTTCCAAATATGATTGCGGATATGGTTTTGAAAACCTTGAGATCTCATCGATCATATTGACATAATATGGTGAATACCTCGTCCTAGAGAGTTGTTTAACGAATAGGAATTGACGATATGTTATAGGGATTCCTCTACTTGGTGACCCTTAAAACAAAGGCGAGGGCCCTCAAACCCTTGATGGAGTTCATCCCAAGATAAAAATTTCCGATCATCCACTTACACATAGGCAAAGAAAGGTGGCTACTTTAGGCCACAAGTTGAACATCCAAATTTTTTCCATATATATTCAAAGGGGATTGAGGTATGAATAGCCAATAGGGAGTAGTATTATTTGATATTGAAACATCTTAAAGTTCGGTCGCCCCATCAAATATTTCTAGGAGTTTAGAGACTTTGATTTTCCTACTAAAAATATACGATTTCAAAGGGAAAAAAGAGGGGTGATTTTGAAAAGGAATATGGTCTAGGTTTTTTTGACTAGGCGCTCCAATCGAATGAGTCTAAGTTAGTTTTCCAATATTGATATACTTTGTCTCCTTCTTCATATTGGATATTATCTTTTAGTGTCATCTATTAAACCAAAGTTCTGGAAGCTACTTCCATGAATCTTTCGAGAATAGGGAAGATCTTCCATATATGACTTCCGAGAACCTTTGAGTTTGAATTAAGGATTTGTGTTTCTAGGTAGCATTCCATATTAGGGAGCCAAATACATATCCTTTCATTCTAATGATATTTGAGGAGGGAATGTGATCATCATATTTGTTTCACTAGAGTTCAAACCAGAACTTACTCTTGGCTTGGAGTCAATTCCACCAAGTTTTCACTCCAAGAATGCTATTAAGAAGTTTTAGGTCTCTCAACCCCAATTATCCTCTTAGATTGGGGAGACAGAGAGTGTTCTTTGCCACCAAAACCCATTTCATGGAAGTACTAGCACCTTGCCACAAAAATTCCCACTAGAGAGACATGATAGCCTTGAGAATATACTTAGGGCAAGTAAGAGCTGAGAAGAGATAAAGTGGGATGTTTTCAAGGATCAATTTTAGAAGAATAAGTTAGAAAAATATGTTGAGGGGATGTGAAGTCCAACTTGAGAGAATTTTTCCAATTTAGGAGAGGATATCTTTCTAGAAAAAATTACAAACAATTGAATCAAGGAGAGTAACATCAAGGTATTTGGACAAAAGGGAGTTCCTAAAGAATCCAAGAATTGGGACACATGGAATTGGAAAAAGAAAATTTGAGATTTTAAATGATTGATAGAGGTTCTCAAAACCTCCATGAAGTCATCCAAGATATTTTTAAAATATCCTACCTCTTTTGCTGATGGAATTTCCATGAAGATGGTGTCATCAACAAACTGATTATGTAAGAGGGGGGATTATGATGAATGAAGATAGATTCCTTGAAGTTTATGAGAGTGTATAGTAAGTATTAGACTATGACCTAGCCCTTCAACCATAAGAATGAAGATAAAAGGAGAAATCATATCACCTTGTTAGATGCCTAAGAATATATGAAAAGGGGGCAAGGCCAAACCTAATCAGTAGAAAGAAGAGGTCTGAGGAGATGAGGGTCATAATCCATCCAGCTGACCCAAGAAGGATGAAAGAAAAAGGTAAAAATAACAGTATTGATATATTTCTAAGTAAGTTTTTCAAACTCTTTAGACATATCAATCTTGATCAACATTCCTTAGGATTTGGTGCTTTTAAGGAATGGAGTACCTCATGGGCCAGCATAATGCTATCCAAAAAAAATTGACCTTCCACATAGCTATATTATTATAGGTAAATCGGGAGAGGCATGAACAATTGTTGGCATATGGATATGACTTTCGTGATCATGATTTTATACGTAACATTACATCAGAAAACATGTTGAAATTTGTTAAAGTCGCTTTCTCTTCTTTGGCGATCAAGGTTAGAAAGGTGGCATTAAGAAAAAGGATAACATTGGATATTTTGTAAGATTCAACAGTAAGAGACCAAACATCATGATTGACCATAGGCCATCATTGCTGGAAGAAGTTGGACGTGAAGCCATCCAGACCTAGAAACTTTCCGAGGGACATATTCATGACATCAACTTCAACTTCATCCAAGGAGATGGATCCTACAGTTGTGGTCATCAATGATTAGTTAGGGAATGTGGCAGGTAATGGATTGGGTAGCGAGAAAGAAACCTTGTTGAGGTTTAGTTAATACCAACTACTTATCTAATTACGTCGAAAAGGCGTATATCTATTGATAATGGGCACATTTAATAGGTTTTTAGTGCTTAATCAGTTTTGTATGGACAGGATTAAATATTGATGAAATATTCTTATTCGTCCCAATAAATCAATGGTTGTGATTTCAACGACCAACTTCCTCACTATTATAAAGACATCCATTTACATGTTTATTTTTTTACTTTTACTTGATCATATTTAAAATTTACTATGGTGACTAGCTGATTGTCACCTCTATGTTATTAACAAAAATTAAGATTTTATTACAGAGTGATTTTTTATAACAACGTTTCATTTTCTAAGCCAGCCAAAACTCATCAACCACCAGTTTGAGGTGGAGTTACCATTAACCCAATAAAGTGATGGACAGCAGTGATGAACACACACAGCGGTTCGAGTCACCGTGGCTCTTAGTATTTCATGGCGGATCGCCTGCAAACCTCGGGCTCGGAATCATGAAATTGCATTGAAATTCAACTCCGGCATTTCAAATCTGACGATTTCTTCGCCAACGGAAAACCCAAGCGGTTTTTTTCATTCGAATTTCGTTTGATTTGAAATCTGAGCGTGGAATTGTGCATTCTGTTTAATTTGTTGAAACTTTTC
The DNA here is from genome assembly GCA_032191745.1 of Picea mariana. NCBI lineage: Eukaryota > Viridiplantae > Streptophyta > Pinopsida > Pinales > Pinaceae > Picea > Picea mariana. Next base: position 71,752 of record JASDQU010816632.1, read on the forward strand.
GGCGTTCATCAGCCACGAATTTCATGGCTGTGCTAGTTCCTAATGAGAGGTGAGCTTTTTAACTCGAGAATAATTTAGTTGGGTAACGCGATTGGAATCACATCACTGAATCATCGAACTGCAGAAGAATTTGGTATTTCTTTCCCTTTTCTTAAGCCATTGAATAAGGGATTTCTACCTCCATAGAATTTCCTCTTCATTTTGTCTTTCCCGAATATTGGAAGATAGATCCTTTTCTAGTTGGGCTATATATGGAGAATGATGTGTTGTTGGAGATCGACAATCTTTTGTTCCAATTCTTTCTTGGCTTGAAATAAATTGCAAAAAACTAATTGGTTCCAGGATTGGAGTTGTTGATTGAGATTTTTAAGTCAGTGCCCTAAGTGGTACATTAGGGAGCCATGCATCACTCTAGGGTCATTCCATCATTTATGAATCTTACTTGAAAATATGGATGGGAAAGGCCGAACTTTTCAAATTTTCTAATTCGAAAGGTCTTTTAAGAGGAACACCTTCAATGTCCAAATTGAGACTGATGGGCCAGTGATCAAAAACTTCCACTAGAAGGACACTAGCTAAAGGCCCGAGAGCATAGGAGATTATGAAATTAGGAATCTGTCTAGCAAGAAAGCAATTTGTTGAGATCCCCCTCTTCGATTGTTCCAAGTGTGCAAACAATTAATGGTTTCAATGTCAATCAAGTGTTTGCTTTGATTGTAGTCATTGACGACAACACTATATGGGTGAAGCCTATCGATTCCTTCCTTTTTTCTTCAAGGGAATATATAAAGTTGAAAAATCCCCCTCAGATCCAAGATTGATTCTCAATGAATTATAATATATTTTGTAGTGCTTGCTGGAGGTAATATTTTTCATTGAGTTGTTTTGGTCCATAAACATTGGTGAGTGGTGATGAATCCTGTGGCCTTCGATCCGATCTGTCTAAATTGAGTTGTTAAACTTCTGGCAGTGGAAAAAAAGTTGTCCAAAAGGAATCTGGCAGGATTCCAAAGAATTGCAATCCCATGTGCCGATATTTTAGAATCCAAGGCTATGGAAAGACCATTTTTCCATACTCTAGAAAGAATATCAGCTAAAGATGAACTTGAGSATATCRGGAGATTATGTACATACCTTATTGCATAGTTTACTCTTGTTGTTTATTCATCSAATATTCSAGGAGACTATTTTCATTCAAAACTTGGAGAGGGTTGGTATGAGTCTGTAATTAAATCATTTTGGCTAGAATTGACGAAGCTATCTTTAATTTCTCATAGAAGTTGCAGGTTTGGTTTTCTTCCTCTATTATTGTCCTCCCGAGGATTTTGCTTGGGTTTCAACTTCCTAGTTTGAATTCCCAGCATTGGGTTGGAGCATTGGGTTGGATCCTAGTGATGGATTGGGTCCCACTAGTTCTTTCTGATCTTAACGGAGGGCTCGACGAACTTGTTGAATGTGTTCCGGTGGGATTGATTTTATATCCTTCGTTAAACATGCATCCCCAAGGCTCTGTAGACCAACGCATTCCAGTTCCATATCATCTAGCTTGAAATCAATTTCATCCTCCTCTTCAAGATTCATAGAAACATCTTCAAGGGGCGGAAGATCAAAGGGTGTAGCAGAGGTTTTAGGATTTATGGGATCTTCCTTACTGTGAAAAGGATTCGAGGATTTGTGGGCTTTGGGATTGCTAAGGGACGGATATGATGAATGATTGGCGAGAGGATTCTTGGGGTAATATCCAAGGATTTCGAACCTGTTTTTGGTTGCAGGAGTTTTAGAAAGTCCAGAGGGGGCGAGTTTCCTTCCAAATCTACGCTTGCTCGCGATTTTGGTGAAACCCTCCTCATCTTTTTGGGGTTGGGGATTATTTGCATTATGGAAGCTAAGGAGGGGATAGTCTCTAAAGAGGTGTGCATGCTCATATCACTAGAGACAACGAAAGGGTATGAACTCATAGTCCAGCGTTTGTATCTAGTTAGATTTATGATAGCTACGGTAGATCGATTCAGCGATAAGGATATAAAAATTCATGTAGATGCAGATCCAGGCATATGCATTATAGTGAATTTTCTTATTAGCTTCTGTAGATTTAAGATATGTCCCTAGACTGTTACGTATTCCTAACGGGATTTTTTCATCCCAATACTCGTATGGAAGCGAAAAGAGATGAACTCATACCGACGCATAGGTACAGTTTTCTTTGTCGGTATTGAATTTCTCAACCCAATATCAGAGATATAAGCCTGTTGAGTGAAAAAAAATGGGGCCCATTTTCAAAAACCCTTTCTCTGTCCTCCTAATTTCGAAAAATGCCCGTGAAAAAACCTTTAGATTTGAGCTTGAGCTCGAAGTGATCTTTGGGTTTCGAGTGTGAGTTTATCCAAGCAAAAAGATCCCATTCTGTGGGAAAAATTCCAAGAAACTTATCGATGACCAATCATTCGACTAATCAAACTTATAATTTAAAACATAGATTCAAATGTTTTACAATAGTAAATTAAATAAAAAATCTTTTTTTTTTTTTTAAATAATAAAATAAACGGGATATAAATTCATAATTTCAAACCTTCTTTGTAAATTTAATTTCCTTGAAAATAAATATGTACTACGAATTTATATATTATTATGCAGGTCACTCGTATTTTGTTTTTAATTTAATAGATTAAATTTAAAAATAAATAAATTTCATTCTATAATAAAACAAACTAAACCTAAATTCATAACTCCACAATTCTCCCCGAAGATAAATAAATGTAAAATTAAAATATGTCTGTAATCCGAATTGATAGATCATTCTACACGTGTCTACGTTTTGTTTTCTCGTGAATTTCTTTTAAATAAATATAAAATAAAAATAAATCTGTACTGCGAGATTGTTCTGCACGTCTCCACCGTTTTGTTTTATTTTGGGGTGAATTTCTTTTAACATTTGCTACACTATATCTCGATTTCATTTCAGTCAGCTCATGACACAGATAGGGATGATTTCAGAGAATTATTGTAAGTTAGGTTTTTGTCCGAAGTTGCAAGCATTCATGTAAACTTCGGATAAGAAAAAACCCTGAAAATTCGTTATATTCCCGGCCAACCATTTTGTCGGTTTGGCGGGCAACGCTACGTACAAAACCGTGGGCAGTCCGTAATACCGAAAGACAAATGCACGCGACCCGTCTCAGTCGGTTACCACCCATCAGAAAAAAAAAAGAAAGAGGGTTCGAGATATCACACTTAAGAATCAACCACTTCGGGAATAAAATAATTATGCTGCGCCCGACATTTCACAGGAAGATGATAAGTATATCAATCTCCGGAGCGGGCTGTTAACTAATATCAATCACTAAATACCAAAAGCAAATGAATTCGAATTTGATTGAAGAACGACCTCATGCCTCTTATCTAAGACTTTGTCTGATATTATCTCAACAAGTGGAACAACTTTCACTGTAGACAAGCCACATTTCACGTGAACGCACACTTTCTGTCGAACCGCAAGTTGCACGTTGTATTGTCTGAGTTTCATGCACAGATGTGATTGCAATATCACCGCACTGTTGGGCTATAGAGCAACCCTATTTGACTTTGACTTCCTGCTAATACCGAAATAGTTGAGACGCAAGCGGCATAGTCCGACGAATAGCAGGCTATAAGCAAATTAATGCTCCAAGATAGTTTATGTGTTTTTGGACAATGCAAACATGAAGCTATTCCAAGTCTCTGAATTCTGACCATGAAAATTTATCTGGTGTACAACTTTTCAAGTTTTGATTATTAATAATCTAAATCCATTCTAAGTGTAACTGGAGTTATCCAATTCTTCTAAATACAATTTTTTTTTTAAAATCTTAAATTATATATATATATATATATATATATATATATATATAATTACATTCTTAATACTTACGTTTAAGTAAGTGAAAACATCTCTATATAATCATATACGCTGAAATATAGCCATATACACTTCTTTGTCTCTCGTAACATTTTGTTTTATTAATAATGGAAAATCAAAATATTGGAGGTTTGATTAAATTAAAACATTCATATGAAGCGTTAATGGATGCTAATTTAGTGTTAATGCATGTCAATATTAATTTATTTAAAGTTTAATTAAACTAAAAGAGTCATATGAAGTGTTAAGTTTGTAACTCGAAATAAACTGTACATGGAATATTATAAATGTTCAATATATGTTTCTAGTCGACACTCCCCTCTGTTGAAACGTGTGACAACAGAACCCCTGAATTCAAGGAACAATCATCTACATCAACTTCTCTTCTTCAAGATCCGGTTGCGTATGTGTCAATTCAGCTGGAGTATGCATATGAGAGCATTTACTGTTCAGTTAGTAAGTTGTTTGAGTTATGACTGTAAACCTAGGTCAATTATTTATTCCATGTATGTGAGAAGAGGGAAGAGTGAGTCAGAAAATTGTAAAATATTCATTAATGAAAAACGAAAAGCATCGATACCTTTGCTTGGTGGACGTAGCCCAAATTTGGACGAACCACATAAATCTTTGTGTTTCTTTTATCGTTCTTCCATTTGATATACTGTGTTTTGTATTTTGTGTTTTATGTTAGTTAAGTTTGCGGGTTGACAGGGGCAACAAGTGGTATCAGAGCCGAGATGGAGGCCACTGAAAATGAAAAACGCTTAGAGGGTGTCAAGGTTATCAAATTCGAAGGAGCAGCCCTGCCGTCGAGGAGCATCAGTGCCATCTTTGTGCAGGTGCATTGACTCCACATTGTCGCAGGTCTCTCCTCTCAAAGGGTTTGGCTATTACAAAGTTGCACTTACAATTTTTCAGAATTTAGAAAATGACGCAAGTCTCTCCAGTTGACAGGTGCATCGAAACCCTGCATGCGATTTTAAGAATTTTGAAATTGACGCAGGTCTCTCTAGGTGACAGTTGACATGTTCATCGAAACCTCGCATTAAACACATGGCACCCCTCTTGTCTGGTGGGCTCAAGATCGAGCAGACTCCTCATGAGTTTTTGGCTTGAGATATGTGCGTGGGTGGCCGTGGGCTCAACCTCCTGCACCGAGTACTGGGTGCCCACTACCCAAGGACATGGAGGGGTGNTAGTAGTGGAGGCGATACTTGAAGCAATAGAGGCCGAGAAGTACGAGAACGATTAAAATGGAGAAAACTTAGAGTGCGCAATTTGAAACCAAGAAGTTCAATGGTAAAAATAGTTTTGAGATCTGGAAAATCAAGATGCACGATGTGCTCGTGCAACAAGGCGTGTTGAAGACGCTTGTGAGAAAATCGAAGAAACCCGCATCCATCACAGATGAAGAGTGGGATGAGATCGATGCGAGAGCATTGAGTGCCATACATCTGTGTTTGGACGATGATGTTCTGTTCAACATTGTTACGGAGAAGACAACAGTCTGTTTATGGACAAAGATGGAAAGATTGTATATGATGAAATCATTGATGAATAGGATCTTCCTGAAAAGACAGTTGTACAGTTTTCCCATGAAAGATGGTACGAAAATAGTTGATCATTTAAATACTTTTAATACTCTTTTTTTAGTTTATTTGACTAGCATGGGAGTGAAATTCAAATCTGAAGAGAAGGAAGTTACATTGTTGTGTTATTTTCCCGAGTCATGGGATCACTTTGTTACCTCTATTAGTTTCAGTTCAACAGAAAGTATTGAGTTTTATGTTATTATCAGAACACTACTGTCTGATGAAACAAGGAAGAAATCCAATCTAGAAATCTCTACATCTGAGGCAATGGTGGTTAGAGGAAGACCTAAAGAAAGAGGACAGGTTCAGAGGGATTTCTCTCGACCAAAGTCAAAGGGAAATAAGAGAAAGCTTAAGTGCTAGTATTGTGGCAAATATGGACTTCTGAAGGACTATTGGAAGCAGAAACACGCCTCCAAAGAAGACTCTCCAAAAGAGACGAATGAAGCAAACACAACTAAAACAGGTTCAACAACAGATTCAGGTATGGTTGATGAAGTTTTAACAATTAGTGTTGTTTCACATCATGATCAACAATGGTTACTAGATTCTAGTGCTTCAAATCACATGTGTCTTCATAGACACTGGTTTATTACTTACCAGTCTATAGATGATGGAATTGTTTACATGGGAAATGATATCTCATGTAAAATAGTAGGAATCGGTAGCATTCAAATTAAGATGTTTGATGGATCTGTTAAGATACTAACTAATGTGAGACATGTACCTAATCTTAGGAAGAACCTAATCTCTTTGGGAGTCTTAGATATTGGAGGATATAAGATTATTGTTCAAGGTGGAGTTATGAAGGTCTACAAAGGAATCCTACTGGTCATGAAAGTGAAGAAGGTTGGAAACCTATTTCTATTAGAAGGAAGAGCCGAGTCAGATCATGCGACAACTGTATCTAAAAATGAGAATGATTTTGTTCAAATATGGAATCAAAGTTTGGGCCATATGAGCGAAAAAGGAGTAAAGGTATTAACTAATCGTAAGTTACTTCCTAATCTAAAATCTTTAAAGTTACATTTCTGCAAACACTTCTTTTATGGAAAACATAATAGGAAGAAATTTAAAATCAGAAGACACACTAGTGAAGGAATCCTTGACTATATCCATTCTGATGTTTGGGGACCATCCCCTACTATTTCATATGGAGGATCATCATATTTTGTTACTTTTATAGATGATTTCTCTATGAATGTTTGGATCTATATGTTGAAAAGAAAGTCTGATGCATTTACTATTTTTAAGAATTTTAGAGATTTAGTGGAAAAGAGCACTAGTAGGTCTATTAATTTTTTAAGAACTGATAATGGTGTTGAATTTACGTCAATGTATTTTGAGAACTAATTCAAGGAGTTTGGGATTTCTAGGCATAAAGCCACTGACTATACTCCTCAACAAAACGAAGTTGTTGAACACATGAACATGAATCTTCTAGAGAGAGCAAGGAGTATGTTGAGTAACACCAACTTGCAACAAGAATTGTGGGTAGAAGCAGCATCTACACCTTGTTATCTGGTGAATCAATCACAATCAACAACAATAGAGTGCAATATTCCATATGTGGTATGGACAAGTCACCCTTGTAATTATTCTAATCTTAAAGTTTTTAGTTGTGAAGCCTATGCTCTAATTCTGAAACGTCAGCATTCTAAATTAGATCCAAAATAAAAAAAGGCTTATCTTTGTTGGATATGGTGATGGTATTAAGGGGTAAAGGTCGTGGGATCCTACTGACCATAAGATCACCATTAACAGAGATGTAATATTTGATGAATCATTTCTCATCAAATCAAATAAATATGCTCAAATGAAACAGGTAGAAGTACCAAAATATTAATAGATTTAGTTTGAAACTCGTTAAACTACAGATTAAAGTGAACATGTGAACAATTTTCTAAAGATGTTCATGAAGAGGTTCTTGTAGAAGAAAACATGGATGATGATGACAATCAACAGATTGTGGATGAGCCACAAACTTCCCTAAGGAGGTCTACACGGGTCATAAATCCTCCAAGAAGGTATGATGATTTTGTTTCATCAGTTTCTTTAAGTACTAATGATAATGAACCTTCGTGCTATCAGAAAGTTGTGGAGGGTTCTAACAGTGAAAATGGAAAGTAGAAATGAAGGATGAAATGAATGCTTTAGTGAGGAATGCTACATGGGACTCGGTAGAACTTCCAAAGATAAGAAAACTGTAGGTTGTAAGTGGGTCTACAAGCTAAAGAAGGGTGTTGCTGATAAGGTAGAAAGGTACAACGCAAGGATGGTTGTGAAAGGATATTCTCAGAAAGAAGGTCTTGACTTTCATGAGATTTTTTCACCAATTGTTAAGATTGTTTCAATTCAAATTGTGTTAGCATTAGTTGCATTACTTGATTTGGATTTGGAGCAGCTAGATGTTCAAACTACTTTCTTACATGGAGATTTGGATGAAGAGATTACATGGAACAACCTGAAGGGTTCCTTCAGAATTGCAACAAGAAATTTGTTTGCATGCTCAATAAATCATTGTATGGTTAGGGGCAGTCTCCGAGACAGTGGTACAAGAAATTTGACTATTTCATGATGAGCCAGAATTATATAAGGAGTGAGTATGATCATTGTGTTTACTTTAAAAAATTGAATAATGGCATATTCATTATCCTAGTATTGTATGTTGACTATATGTTTTTAGCAAGCAAAAGCATAACTAAGATCAACAGGTTAAAGGCTCAAATGGATAAGACATTTGATATGGTAGATCTAGAAGTAGCAAAGCATATTTTGGGCATGGATATATTCAGAGACAAGAGGAATGGGAATATTTGGTTGTCACAACAAAAGTATGTCAAGAAAATACTTTTGAGGTTTGGTATGAACAATGTGAAACTAGTTTCAGTACCTTTCACTTCCCATTTTAAGCTTTCTTCAAGTTTATGTCCTAGAACCAAAGAAGAAAACGAACATATTTTTTGAATACCATATGCTAATGCATTCAGAAGCTTAATGTATGTGATGGTTAGTACAAGACCAAACATTTCACATGCAGTTGGGGTTGTCACCAGATATATGAAAAATCTAGGTAAAGAGCACTCGACAGCAGTGAAATGGGTGCTTTGGTATTTGAGGGGCACAAGTGATTACTGTATCACCTATAACGATGGTTGTGAGTTAGTCTCTGGATAAGTTGATTCTTATTTTGCAAGTGATTTGGACAAGATGAGGTCAACTTATGGATATGTCTTTACTCTTGCAGGTGGACCTATTAGTTGGATGTCAAAGCTACACAACATTGTTTCTTTATCCACTACAAAAGAAAAATACATAGCTGCTTCACATGCTTGCAAAGAGGAGGTTTGTTTAAAAGGTTTGTTTGGAGAGTTTGGAAGGATGCAAGACAATGTAAAGCTACTCTGTGATAGTCAAAGTGTTATTAACTTAGATAAAAATCCACCCTTCCATAGTAAAACATAACATATTCCAATTAAGTACCATTTTGTAAGACATGTCATCGATGAAGGTGGAGTTTCTCTTGAAAACATTCATACAAAAGAGAACTACGCATACATGTTCACAAAACCAGTATTTTTAGAGAAGATATGATGGTGCATGGCTTCTTTTGGCTTGCAGAAAAAATGATAGAATAAAATAATGAGCAAGCCATCAGATAAAATTTCTTGTCAAGGTGGAGATTGTTGAAACATGTGACAACAAAACCCCTGAATTTGAGGAACAATCATCTACATCAACTCCTCTTCTTCAGGATCCGGTTGTGTATGTGTCAAGTCAGTTGGAGCATGCATAGGAGAGCATTTATTGTTTAGTTAGTAAGTTGTTTGAGTTATCACTGTAAACCTAGGCAAATTATTTATTCCATGTATGTGAGAAGAGGGAAGAGTGAGTCAAAAGCTGTAAAACCTCCATTAATGAACAACAAGAAGAATCAATACCTTTTCTTGGTGGACGTAGACCAAATTTGGGCGAACCACATAAATCTCTTTGTTTCTTTTATCATTCTGCAATATGATATACTGTTTTTGTTAAGTTTTTTGTTGACGGGGATAACAAACTCATCATGAGGAACTGTGAACATTGTGAATAACTGTGAACATATCCA
>JASDQU010816634.1:0-13008 GCA_032191745.1 Picea mariana
GATAGATCTCACACCTACAAGATGACACCTTGTCCACTACTCTCTTTATAGATTAGTTGTGACTAACTTGAAAACCTACAAGGTGACACCTTCTTCACTACTCCATGTGTAAACCAACCGTGAAGAATCATAAACCCACAAGGCAACACCTTCTCCATTAATTTATGTGTGTGTTCTATAAACTTACTATTTTCATAATACTTTTAAATCTATTAAGGACAAGTTGACAAATAGGGTAAGTGGGGGTGATGATATCCCCCCACCAATTTTAGTGATCAAGTAATAATCAAACCCATTGTTGATAAGCAAAGAGCATTCTCTTTATCAATGAAACATTTTTAATTATCTTATAACATATGATCAATGATGGGAAAGTAAGATGACTTTTCCCTATTCATCCATCTGGGCTCAAATCTCACTAAGGTTTGTTCCAATGGGAAAATAGTATTTAAGAGCACATATGAGGTGCAAGTAAAAATGATATTTCTCTTTACATTCATGTGGCACTAGGAAGGTACCAACAATCTCACACTCATTAACGGTGGGACAAATGTATTCCAAACTTTTTTTCATCAATTGGGTCCAACATAGGTGGTTGAGAGGAAAAAATGTTATTCTCTCCACCTAAGTTCAAATCTCATTTGTGACATGTTCACTTTTCGTGAGTTAATTGTTGATTGAGCTCTTCATGAGTCGGTTGTTAATCAGGGCTAGTAAGATACCAACAATTTCATTCTTACTTATAAGCTTGAGAATAAGACTAATTATATTCAAAAGAAAGAAAATATCGATCCACTACAAAAAAAGTCAATCCTTAACGTCATTACAATAATAAAAAATATTATAAAATTTAAAAAACTTTAAAAAACTAAAAAAAATCATCAATATAAAACTTATTAAAAAAAATCAATCATGTTCATAAAAATCATCAATTTAAAACTTAAAAAAAAATCAATCATGTTAATAAAATCATGTAAATACAACTTTGTAAGCAAATACTTATTAGCCTCAATAACAAAGCCATATTTATGTCTTGAAGTTTAATCTCAAGTCAAATTGAAAAGATCATATGTATCAAGCTAAGCATTAAAAATGATTGTTAAATTGAAATATTTAGTTGCGTGGCCTCTTCAAATAAGACACTATATTTTATTCTTTGTTGCATTAAATTATTGTGTGCTTCTCCTTTCAAATAATGTACCTTTTCTTCCCAAACAACCAATGTTATGGGGTTGGTGAATCCTAAATCAATTATAGCTTTTCTAGTGGCTCATGTGAGGAGGGATGTCAAGTTAACCCCTTCACAAAATGTGGACAAAGGAAGAGGACAAATTTGGTTTGGAGTACCTTTTTGAATATCTATACCATAGATGGTTGAATTATGTGATAAATTTAACTTTTATTGTTTTTCCCATCAATGAATTTAATTAGTCTATATGCATTATTAAAACCATGTTTTTGGTAGAGCCATTGGCATGTTACTGGCATGTTACTTTGATGGGGAGTTTTTCCATCCACGTGTCAAATAGTTATTGGTTGATATCATATCAAATGATGAGATCCTTGACTTATAATGCAAATTACAATGTCATTCGATTTTCTTACCAAAGGCATTCCAAGAGGTAATCAATGGAGTAACGTTTTAGCAATTGCAACTTGACTTTGCATTATTGCTAAGGTGGGTTTGGATAACTTGTACACATAATTAATTATCTCCTCAAACTTTAGAGTTGTTGATGATTTGTCACATTGATAGAGGTATTCCCAAGGACAAAAGTTGTGCTCTCTTGTTAAAAATAAAGTGTAATGTTCAAATCTGAAGAGTGTTTTCCACCCAAAAAGCAAAAACAAATTACTTACACAATACCCTCTTCTTAAGAAAATGGAATACTTATGCAATGATGTCACTTAAAGTGAAAGCTTCTCTGCTAAGGCAAGAAGTCATGACTGCAAGTGTTGCTTTCTCTCATCTCTAGATGGTCAAGAACGGCCACTAGGAGAAGGGTTGTAGGGATCATGAAAGGTTGTTGCCACTGAGTCTACAAGACGACAAACCGCAGTCAGTAAAGCAACAAAGCACATAGTCAATACACGTAAGTCGATGTGTTTGGTGTGTGGATGAGCGTTAAGGTGGGGAAATCCATAACAAGTTTTTCATGGTTCTCCCACTATGCTAACTTTTTCTTTAATATATTTAACTTGTACATCTTTTTGGTAAAGTCGGATATGGTAGGACATAACAAATGACAGGATCTTTTTCATTTTATTCAAATCAAGCCTTTATGTTTAGTGTAGGCAACTTGTCTCTAAAGTTCATCTTACATAGAAAGTGTGGTTGGATACCTTGACTAATTTTTAATATGTTGTGATGTTCATGCTCTTTCAGATGGTAAGCCTATTTTGAATTTTCTATAAGTGGGGTTTATCATTACCAAAATTTTGTAATCTTTAAATATATAGGTAGATCCATTAATAAGTTTAGAGTTAGGAGAAAGTATTAGACAACTTTAGAGGAATATACATTCCTAGTCGCAAGTATCTAGTTGAAGGATAATTTTTGTAACTTGTGAGACCTAGGGTGGTAGTTATAAGGTCATGTTGGCATGTCACTTTAATGTGATGCATTGTTAGAGTTGGTTAGTTGCATCACAATAAGGCTCCATTCAATGTCTTTACATCTCATGTTCTACTCTGAGAGAGGTTCCTTGATCAAACTCGGTTGTGACTTGTCTAAGCCCTGTCCTTTGTGTGTATGTACTAGTAAGATTGGCCCTTAGTCGTGCTTGGGGGTGGTAGTTACAAGGATGTGTCAACATGTCACTTTTAATGTGATGCATCGATAGAGTTGGTTAGTTGCACCACAATAAGGCTTTATTCAGTGTCCTAACATCTTGTGTTCCACTTCGAGGGAGGTCTCTTGACCAAAATTGGTTGTGGCTTGCCTAAGCCATATCATTTGTATGTGTGTGTACTTGTAAAAGAAACACTTGGCCCAACTTGGGGGTGGTATTTATAGGGTTGTGTTGATGTGTCACTTTTTAAGGTGATGTGTTGGAAAGAGTTGGTGAGTTGTATTGGGATAAAGCTTCATCTGATGCCCTTGCATCTCATGTTCTACTTCGAGGGATGCCTTTTAACCAAACCTAGTTATGAGTTGCCTAAGCCATGTCATGTGCGTGTGTGTATTGGTAAAAGTGAAACTTTGACCTGCTTCGAGGTGGTAGTTATAATGGTGTGTTGACACATCACTTGTAAGGTGATGTGTTGGAAGAGTTGGTTCACTGCACCACTACAATGCTCCATCAAATGTCCTTACATCTCATGTTCCACTTCGAGTAGATCTCTCGACCAAACTTAGTTGTGGCTTGCTTAAGCCCTGTCTTGTGTGTGTACTAGTAAAATCCACACTTGGGCTCGCTTAGGGGTGGTATTTATAACATTGTGTTAGTGCAACACTTTTTAAAGTGCTGCATTGGAAAAGTTGGTTCACTGCACTATGATAAGGCTCCATCCAATGCCCATATGTCTCATGTTTCACTGCGGGGGAGGTATCTTGACCAAACTCAATGGTGACTTGCCTAATCCCTGTGACTCCTTTGTGTGTTTGTGTTGGTAAATGCGATACTTGGCCTTGCTTGGGTTGGATAGTTATAAGGCTATATCAACATGCCATTTTTTAAGGTGATGCATTGGTAGAGTTGGTTAGTTGTACCATGATAAAGCTCCATCCGATGTCCTTACACCTTGTGTTCCACTATAAGGGAGGTCTCTCGACTACACTCAATTGTGGCTTGCCTTAGTGCTATCCTATGTGTGTATGTATTGGTAAAATGACACTTGGACCACTTCAAAATGGTAGGTATAAGGTGATGCCAGTGCATCATTTTTCAAGGTGTTGTGTTGGTCAAGTTGGTTAGTTTCACTGTGGTAATGCTCCATCCAATATCCTTGTTTCTCATGTCTTGATTCATTTTAGCAACCCATATTAGATGATGCCACTTACTTGTGATTGACAAAGACATGTAAATAAAATCTCTTTTTATTCCTAAAGAACCATTGATTCCTTATGATCTTGTTATGGTAAAGTCTATGATCTTACATGACTCAATGGTGACTTGCATAATTCCTATGACTCCTTTGTGTGTTTGTGTTGGTAAATGTGATACTTGGCCTTGCTTGGGTGATGCATTGGTAGAGTCGGTTAGTTGTACCATGATAAGGCTCCATCCAATATCCTTACACCTTGTGTTCCATTGTAAGGGAGGTCTCTTGACTACAGTCAATTGTGGCTTGCCTTAGTGCTATCCTATGTGTGTATGTATTGGTAAAGTGACACTTCACCCACTTCGGAATGGTAGGTATAAGGCGATGCCAATGCATCATTTTTCAAGGTGTTGTGTTGGTCACGTTGGTTAGTTGCACTGTGGTAATGCTCCATCCAATGTCCTTGCTTCTCATGTCTTGCTTCATTTTAGAAACCCATATTAGACGATGCCACTTACTTGTGATTGACAAAGACATGTAAATAAAAACTCTTTTTATTCTTAAAGAACCATTGATTCCTTATGATCTCGTTATGGTAAAGTCTCTGATCTTACATGAGAGAGGTGTAAAATTCAAGGTTGTACCAAATTAATTGGGAGTTGGGATTCATAGCTTTCCATTGATCAATCAAAATTGATTACACGTTAAATATAAAAAAAGGATGCCACTAATTCCTTTTACCTCTCCAAATTACCCATTGTAAAAGTTTTAATAGAAATATTCCATTGATTTGTGTGTGCAACCATATATCATTTTGATTAACTTGTGGTATATATAATTACCTAGTTAGATATTTTCACACATTTGGAACTTGAATTCATTATGCAGATTAGAGATGTATTTGCCTTTTCATAAGAAGATTTTACTCAATTTTGAAGGAAGTTATTACATGTCCCTAAACCCAAATTAATTTGTAGCCACTTTTTTACTATCCAATTATTTAAACAAATAAGAAGAGACACATGGACTCTACAACATTTTATAGCAATTGTGCTCGACATCAACCCCCTCTACTACAATGTAGAGCTCAAGTTTCATTTCGAGTAGAAGTTCAATACAATGTATTATTTATTTTTTCTCAACTTCGAATATTAAGAGAGACCACTTTTCCCATCTTTCTGTGCAGGTCTATGAACAAGTTCACTATTGTATCTATTGTCTTCTTATCTTTCTCAACTCTTTTTCAAGCCAAGTCTCGATGTACTTATTTCCCTCTTTTTAGAGTTGTTCTAAGTTCTCCCTATGTATTCTTGCATAAGGCCCATCAACCAAATTTAATTACTTGCAGATAATATTAAATGAAATGAAATTAAAAGTGTTATTTCTTCTATGCTAAGTTATTTCAAATAAAAATAACCGTGAGAGGACAATCGTGTCAGTGAAAGTGAGGTAGTGTTATTTCCCACATCAAAGTTCAATCCCTAAAAAAAGTGGTTGGCATTGTCGTAGTTGAATTGTCGATAAACAATTGAGTCATCATCAATATTCAGTTAAGTTGGATGATCATATACCCAAAAAATGTGTAATAATGTCCCGCCTCTTGATAAATGGTGGATACTCAACACTTGATAAAGTCAAATGACACTTCTTAAAAATAATTTCAAATAAAACTACCAAAGAAATAAATACATCTACATTTTAATTTTGCTACAACTTTTAAAATGTCCAAAATGAAACATTATGATATGTCCAAATTGAAATGTTATCTTTTACTTGCAATATAAACCTTGTATAGTTTTGTTTGTAAATAAAGTAAGAGCCTTGTATTAATTTCTACTAATATCTGTACAATGCCATGTGTTAGCTACCTATTCTGCCACAGAAGGGAAACCAAAACAGGTGGCTGCCATTAAAGACTTAGAGTTTGACGCGTCACCGCGTGAGCAAAACTATATGAACAAAATAATTTGATCACCATGAACAAACTATATGAACAAAATGGAACTGGTCACCATGACCATCTAGCCTGCGACAAGAGCAAACAAAAAACAATAGCATGCGATGAGAGTAAACAAAAAGCAAAAACCTAGAGGCTCTACTCCTTGGGTGGCCATGGATGTTGTAGACAAGGATGTACTTCTGGCCACACGTAGGGCATCGAGTCCGCGCATGAGCGTCCGCTAATGCATCGAACAAAATGTCCAATCTTAGGTCGAGGATGTGCTATGAGTGCAACTGATCGTCTTGATTTTGCCAAATTTCGAAAATGAGTTGGAGGTGCTCCTCTGAGAGTCGATTTTCACAGAGCAGAGGTGGCTCCACTTCCTTGTCCTCGCCAGCATTCATCGTGTGCTCCTCCACCTGCCAGCTTGGGGAAATTTCCTCCTCCACCATGCAGTTGCCAGTGCCAAACATCGGGTCATGTGGATTGATTTTCAGGGGAGCAAGAGGATTAGTGAGCAAAGGAGTGCACTCTTTCGAAGGTGGATTTTTCTCTTTAACCGGGCGGTTTCAATGGATGGAGTGAGGGGGTGATGATGGAGGCTCCTACAGCCCTTGGCTATTATGCATGGGGCCGGAGGTGCAAATTGCAATGAGAGCCAATTGGGAGGGGGTAAGTCTACCGCGCCTGGAGAGGGCGTTGTAATACATCGAACCTCTCCTAGACTCCCCCCTTTCTCTTGGCATGGTGGAGAGAATGCAGAGGTTGGTCTGCGGTGGAGCGAAGGCGGAGGGGCTGGTGGAAAGAGCCCGAGAGAGCTTGAAAGAGCCAAAGCGCAGGAGTAAGTGCAAAGGGAAATGCAGAGAATTCGCCTGTGAGAGCTGAAGGGCGAGAGTGGAATAACAGAGGGAAAAAGAGAGAATTCGCCTGAGAGAGCTACGGAGAAAACACAGTTACAGAGGGAAAATGTGAGAATTCGCTCAGAAGAGCCAAGGAGCAAGAGAAAATGCAGAGGAGGAATGAAAGAATTCACCAGGGCGATTGCCCTCTTAGTACAACTCGAATTGACAGATAGGCTAGCCATGAGAGCCGAGGTGACGGCTTCCCTAGGCCTAGTGCCTAGCACAATACGCCCGGTCTGGCTTACGCGGGGGGGAATTAAACCTGCAAGGATGGCCTGACGCATTACCATTACTCTCTGTTGGGTGCGGGTCATTTTGCAGTAATGGGCGGAGGGCTGGCGACCGGGGTTAATAACTCTCGTTGCCGCCCCATTCCATCTGTCCTCTGACGTTGTCCAGGTGGCACCCCATTCGAGGTATAAACCTTGTATAGTTAATAATATAAACTAATTTGTATTTTTATTATATTAAAATATTTATATTACTTTTAATAATAATAATAATAATAATAATAATAATATATTTTTAAGGTCACGACCAAACCAAACACCAAATTGGTGTATGAGACCCTCTTGTTTGTGGGACAAGGGATCCCCTTCATGCAACAATTTGACCGCTAAAGTCTACAGAGATATACATACCTTAACCCCTTATGGATTTGAACCTGTAACTTACAAGAAGGAAACACAAGTTTTTAATCATTAGACCCGCTCAAATATATCAACAAATACTCTTATCCATTATGGAATTTTACAAGAAAATGCATTAAACTTTCCATCTTTAAAAAAAACTTTTTAACTAAAAATATCACAATTTAAAAAAGCTATTTAACTAAATATCCCAATTAAAAAAATCTATTCTATTTAACTAATTATAGATTGACCCTATTCACATGAAAACTTGTTTCACAAGCAAAGTAATTTGTGTTCACAATTAAAATAGGAAAAAATATATTAACATGAAAACTTGTTCCACAAGCAAAAAACAAATTATTTTCCCAATTATTAATATATATAAACCAGTAATTAATATATATATATATATATATATATATATATATATATATATATATAATTGTGAAAATAACTTGTTTATATATACATTTTCACTTTTACAATAAAACCATGTTTATATATACATCTTCACTTTTACAATAAAACCAACATGTGTGGACCCTTATCATTATATTAAACGTTTGCTAATGTAAACATGTTACTCATCCTCAATGTGTAGATTGACTCAATCCAATCTAAGTACGGTGTCTTGAAATTTTCTCTTATAGCACATGATCGATTCGATTCAACCACAGTTCAAATTGAATTTGCACATGAAGCATGCATGGTATGGTACATAAACAAGGAAGCACAATGAAATCATTATATGTATGTATGATGATTTCACTTTGCTTTAATGTTTATGATATGACCCTATTACACTAAAATAAATGTGTTGTTTAATATTTTTATAGATTAGTGTAATATAAATGTGTTGTTTAATATTTTTTTATAAAATTAATGCATGGTAGTTGAATTTCTTTTTGAGGTGGTAATATTTATTATAATTTGGTTGTATAATTATAGTGAATATATTTATTACCGATCATTATTTGTAAATGTGGGTTTATTAATCATTGTTATTTAAGGAAAATTATATTATTTGAAAAAGTTGGTTGGTGGTTTATAAAGGCGTAGATTTCCACTTTTGTGAAATGCCTTTGTATCTTTGAGCCATTACCGTGTTTCCTTACATCCTAGAAATATGGACTCTTAGCCTATAAGAAGCAATTTTAAATCTTACTCCGGGATCAAAAGGCAGTTTCAACCTAGATGATATCCAAAAGAAAGGTGATTTCTCTTGTGGTCATCGTTGAGTCTATCTCTAATAAAATCATGTGTTTTTTAATAGCATTTAGCCTTAATCCCATACACAAAACTAAATACTATTCCAATTACAATTTAACCTTTCATTCCCCAAACAAACTTTTTATAATCAACTTTTTTTAATATAAAATAATAATAAAAAAATATAAAAATTAATTAATTATATTAAACGCTTAACCATAACAATCATAAATTAGTAAACCCCATTTACTCATTCTTATCAATTATATGCATGGCTACAAGAGCGATTGCTTTGTTAATCCACTTATTTCTCATAACATTTAAATTCGATTACTTTGTTAATCCATTTATTTCTCATAACATTTAAATTCATTGTATAGTGTATTTATTTTTCATAACATTTAAATTCATTTATTTTTAATCTTATTTCTCTTTACATTTAAATTCAAAGAGAGGACAATTTCTCATCATGGGTGTTTTGGACCCTGATCATCTACATAAATAGTCCACATGTCCATCAAACTTGGTATTGGATTTAATTTTTATGGACCCCACATTCCTAACAATAAAATGATGCCAGATCAACTATGCACAACATGTAATAGACTATAATGTTGTAAGAGTTGTCCTCAGTCACACCACACTATATAAGAAAATGATAATCACTCTTAGTCAATGGAACGTGGTTCACAGTGTAGACAAATGAGGATCATTCTCATTCAATGGAACGTGGTTCACACTTTGCTTTTATACACACCACCATAAAATTCAAACGCTGTCAATAGGTAGCATTAAAATAGTAAACAAAATAATGCACAAGTATAACTATCATTGGTTCTAACACAAGCCATATATTTCTCTAAGCCCAACTTTGTACATCATCACCGAAGGCTCATTACATGATATGATTGGGATTTGGGAGGTAATATACATATTCAATTCATAAAGGGATATTATATTAAACTTTGACTATAAACACACTAAAAACAACTCTTTAATCTCATCATGCTTGACTCTAACATATGTAACATGTTCACATACACCTAACCCTTTTCATGCAACCTAGCCCTCTAACTCTCTTCAAACTCATTGTGCATCATTGACTTTGGTGCAAGTAGGCATGTTTCCTCATAAACTCTTGACTTTGTTTGTAAAAAGTAGCACTCTTTGATAAGTTGATTGTAATAAAAAGGTTGAACTAAGTGCAAACTTGATATATTTGGATGTTATTTTTGAATATTAAAATGATTTTGTTTGTAAAAGTATTTCTCTTTGATATGATATGTTGATTGTGAGAAAAATGTTGAATTAAGTGCAAATATCAATTGTATGTTATTTTTGGAATATTAATATTTTAGTTTAGATTAGATATGTTTTGCATAAAAACAAAGTGTATGTAAATTAGTTGTGACGAAGCTCAAAGCTATAAGGTGATTGATTATCCACTACTTCATGTATAAATCGATGGTGACAGATCTCAAACTTATAAGACGATACCTTCTCTATTATTTTATGTGTAAATTGATTGCAACATACCTAAATTTAGTTGTGAATCAATGGTGATGGACCTTAAACCTATAAGTAACACCTTCTCCACTACTTTATGTGTAAATTGATTGCAACATACCTAATTGCAACATACCTAAACCCTACAAGATAATGACTTCTCCACTACTTTATGTGTATGTAAATTACTGTGGACCTCAAACCTACAAGGTGATCACTTATCCACTATTTTATGTGTAAATAAGTTGTGACAAATCTTAAATATACAAGGCAACACCTTCTCCACTACTTTGTGTATGTAAATCACTGCGGACCTCAAACCTACAAGGTGATCACTTATCCACTATTTTATGTGTAAATAAGTTGCGACAAATCTTAAATATACAAGGCAACAACTTTTCCACTAATTTATGTGTAAATTAGTGGCAGCATGACTCAAACCTATAAGGCACCACCTTTTCCACTACATTGTGTAAATAAGTTGCAACAAACTTCAAACCTACAAGGCAACACATCCTTCACTACTTTATGTGAATCAATGGAAATATACCTCAAACCTACAAAGCACCACCTTCTCCACTACTTTATATGAAATCAAATGACCTCAAACCTAAAATGTGACACCTTCTTCGCGACTCCATGGAAATTACTTGCCACAATGCTCAAAATTACAAGGCAACATCGTCTCTGTTAGTTATGTGTAAATCAATGGGGGTGGACCTCAACCTGCAAGGTGACATCTTCTTAATTATCTTATGTGTAATGTAGTTATGATGGACCTCCGACCTTTTCTATTGTTATGTGTGTACATTTAGAGGTGATAGACCTTAAACCCACAAGGCGACAACTTCTCCACTACTTTTTATGTAATTTAGGGGCAACATACCTCAAAATTACAAGGCAATACCTTCTTTTCTAGTCTATGAATCAATTGTAACAAACCTCAAATCTACAAGGTGACACCTTCTCCACTACTCTATTTATAAATTGGTTATAATGGACCCTGAATTTGCACCCTCTCCATGATTTTGTGTAAATCAATTGTGATGGAATTCAAACCTATAATGTGACACCTTCTCCACAACTCTATGTAAAATCACTTGTGATAGATCCCAAACCCACAAGAAGATACCTTCTCCACTACTCTTACTGTAATTCGAGGGTGACAAACCTCAAAATTCATAAGGGTGCATTCTCCATTGCTTTACATATAAATAATTTGCAACAGATCATAAACTTATGAGGTGACTCCTTTTTCACTACTCTACGTGTTTTAAGAATTTACTATTTTCATAATACTTGTGAATTTACTATCTCTCACAAAGTGCACATAAAGTCACAAGATGCTTCACTAATTGGTTAAATAGGGGTGTTGATATTCCCCACCATGATTTAGTTCGTGTAGCATGTTTAGCCCCTCCAAAAAGGGGGTTGAGATGGTTGCCCAATAACCAAGTGTAAGCAATGAGCAAAGTTCCTAACCTAGCCTAGTGTCATTAGCATTTTGTCTTAAAGTTAATTAGGTGGGACTAAAAGTTACAAGAATCATCTAAAAGTTTCATATCCATTATAAATTTGTTTTACTACACTCTTATTAACCTTATAATTCAAAACACCATAGTTCGATAAATGAAGAAATTGTGGAACATAGGTTTAAAAAAGTTTTTCTTTGGTCTCAATTGAGTTTTGGTTAGATGGTAAAATGTGGAGGTGTTTCATACCCCCACCAAAGCTCAAATCTTCCATAGGTACATTTCACCCCTTGTGTGTCTTATCCATACAAGTAGGTTGTTTCATGTAGCGGGGGCTCTAGGGCAAGTACTAGGAAAATTTGACATAATAAATACCCCTAATCAATAACTTCTCAACCTAAGATGTCTTCCAATAGTGTTGTAACACTCCCAAATGGAGGAAGCTCTAATTCACTACAAAATGATAATTAAAAGCATTTTACGAGAAAAAAAATTCTATCATTTCTAACAACAATAACACATTTACAGTGACCATTATGCTAACTACCATACCTTTGAAGGGGTAAGTAGATCATACAACCTAATCACTATAATCACACCTACTAGTACCTAGTACATGGTGCCTACTACTAACTACTCAACTACTTCTATAATCACAAAATTAGTGGTGCCTAGGCGCCTACTACCATCTACTCAACCACTAAATACTATTTCTATAATGGTGCCCTAGGCTTTTGTGGTGCCTAAATCCTACTACCATCTACTCAACCACTAAATACTATTTCTATAATGGTGCCCTGGGCTTTTGTCAGATGGACATTCCACCTCACATGACCAAAGGACCCAACGAACCTACCATGCCCTCCCATTTCATTATATGTTTAGAAAAAAATCCACCAAACTCTTCCATTGGCGGAAAGCGAACTTACAATGTGAACAACAACCGTGCCTCTCCACAATCTTCAGTTATAACGGCTCGCGAAATATGGGCTCCCCAAGCGTAGCGTAGACAAATTTGGAGGAGGGTTGAGTTGAATTTCGTGTTCATCATCGTGTTGTGTGCGTGCATAATAATAATAATCATGATGATATTGATGATGTAGCCGCTGCTCTGTACAGAGGCGGCCTTGGCCTTCGTGGCTGCTCAGATAAATCAACTCGGCTGCAATTTCTAGACCCATTGACCTCACATGGATTCATTCATACCCATTTCGTATATAATACAATTATCCCAACTTCTTTCATTCATGTAATACGAAGAACATCAAGGATCTCTGTAATCTGCGCTATCAGGATCGTTTCAGGTTCAAATCTCTGCGGCTTTCGATCACCCCAGCGTTTGTTTGGAGGCTCAAAATGGC
>JASDQU010816634.1:21809-37395 GCA_032191745.1 Picea mariana
TGTAATTTTGAGGTATGTTGCCCCTAAATTACATAAAAAGTAGTGGAGAAGTTGTCGCCTTGTGGGTTTAAGGTCTATCACCTCTAAATGTACACACATAACAATAGAAAAGGTCGGAGGTCCATCATAACTACATTACACATAAGATAATTAAGAAGATGTCACCTTGCAGGTTGAGGTCCACCCCCATTGATTTACACATAACTAACAGAGACGATGTTGCCTTGTAATTTTGAGCATTGTGGCAAGTAATTTCCATGGAGTCGCGAAGAAGGTGTCACATTTTAGGTTTGAGGTCATTTGATTTCATATAAAGTAGTGGAGAAGGTGGTGCTTTGTAGGTTTGAGGTATATTTCCATTGATTCACATAAAGTAGTGAAGGATGTGTTGCCTTGTAGGTTTGAAGTTTGTTGCAACTTATTTACACAATGTAGTGGAAAAGGTGGTGCCTTATAGGTTTGAGTCATGCTGCCACTAATTTACACATAAATTAGTGGAAAAGTTGTTGCCTTGTATATTTAAGATTTGTCGCAACTTATTTACACATAAAATAGTGGATAAGTGATCACCTTGTAGGTTTGAGGTCCGCAGTGATTTACATACACAAAGTAGTGGAGAAGGTGTTGCCTTGTATATTTAAGATTTGTCACAACTTATTTACACATAAAATAGTGGATAAGTGATCACCTTGTAGGTTTGAGGTCCACAGTAATTTACATACACATAAAGTAGTGGAGAAGTCATTATCTTGTAGGGTTTAGGTATGTTGCAATTAGGTATGTTGCAATCAATTTACACATAAAGTAGTGGAGAAGGTGTTACTTATAGGTTTAAGGTCCATCACCATTGATTCACAACTAAATTTAGGTATGTTGCAATCAATTTACACATAAAATAATAGAGAAGGTATCGTCTTATAAGTTTGAGATCTGTCACCATCGATTTATACATGAAGTAGTGGATAATCAATCACCTTATAGCTTTGAGCTTCGTCACAACTAATTTACATACACTTTGTTTTTATGCAAAACATATCTAATCTAAACTAAAATATTAATATTCCAAAAATAACATACAATTGATATTTGCACTTAATTCAACATTTTTCTCACAATCAACATATCATATCAAAGAGAAATACTTTTACAAACAAAATCATTTTAATATTCAAAAATAACATCCAAATATATCAAGTTTGCACTTAGTTCAACCTTTTTATTACAATCAACTTATCAAAGAGTGCTACTTTTTACAAACAAAGTCAAGAGTTTATGAGGAAACATGCCTACTTGCACCAAAGTCAATGATGCACAATGAGTTTGAAGAGAGTTAGAGGGCTAGGTTGCATGAAAAGGGTTAGGTGTATGTGAACATGTTACATATGTTAGAGTCAAGCATGATGAGATTAAAGAGTTGTTTTTAGTGTGTTTATAGTCAAAGTTTAATATAATATCCCTTTATGAATTGAATATGTATATTACCTCCCAAATCCCAATCATATCATGTAATGAGCCTTCGGTGATGATGTACAAAGTTGGGCTTAGAGAAATATATGGCTTGTGTTAGAACCAATGATAGTTATACTTGTGCATTATTTTGTTTACTATTTTAATGCTACCTATTGACAGCGTTTGAATTTTATGGTGGTGTGTATAAAAGCAAAGTGTGAACCACGTTCCATTGAATGAGAATGATCCTCATTTGTCTACACTGTGAACCACGTTCCATTGACTAAGAGTGATTATCATTTTCTTATATAGTGTGGTGTGACTGAGGACAACTCTTACAACATTATAGTCTATTACATGTTGTGCATAGTTGATCTGGCATCATTTTATTGTTAGGAATGTGGGGTCCATAAAAATTAAATCCAATACCAAGTTTGATGGACATGTGGACTATTTATGTAGATGATCAGGGTCCAAAACACCCATGATGAGAAATTGTCCTCTCTTTGAATTTAAATGTAAAGAGAAATAAGATTAAAAATAAATGAATTTAAATGTTATGAAAAATAAATACACTATACAATGAATTTAAATGTTATGAGAAATAAATGGATTAACAAAGTAATCGAATTTAAATGTTATGAGAAATAAGTGGATTAACAAAGCAATCGCTCTTGTAGCCATGCATATAATTGATAAGAATGAGTAAATGGGGTTTACTAATTTATGATTGTTATGGTTAAGCGTTTAATATAATTAATTAATTTTTATATTTTTTTATTATTATTTTATATTAAAAAAAGTTGATTATAAAAAGTTTGTTTGGGGAATGAAAGGTTAAATTGTAATTGGAATAGTATTTAGTTTTGTGTATGGGATTAAGGCTAAATGCTATTAAAAAACACATGATTTTATTAGAGATAGACTCAACGATGACCACAAGAGAAATCACCTTTCTTTTGGATATCATCTAGGTTGAAACTGCCTTTTGATCCCGGAGTAAGATTTAAAATTGCTTCTTATAGGCTAAGAGTCCATATTTCTAGGATGTAAGGAAACACGGTAATGGCTCAAAGATACAAAGGCATTTCACAAAAGTGGAAATCTACGCCTTTATAAACCACCAACCAACTTTTTCAAATAATATAATTTTCCTTAAATAACAATGATTAATAAACCCACATTTACAAATAATGATCGGTAATAAATATATTCACTATAATTATACAACCAAATTATAATAAATATTACCACCTCAAAAAGAAATTCAACTACCATGCATTAATTTTATAAAAAAATATTAAACAACACATTTATATTACACTAATCTATAAAAATATTAAACAACACATTTATTTTAGTGTAATAGGGTCATATCATAAACATTAAAGCAAAGTGAAATCATCATACATACATATAATGATTTCATTGTGCTTCCTTGTTTATGTACCATACCATGCATGCTTCATGTGCAAATTCAATTTGAACTGTGGTTGAATCGAATCGATCATGTGCTATAAGAGAAAATTTCAAGACACCGTACTTAGATTGGATTGAGTCAATCTACACATTGAGGATGAGTAACATGTTTACATTAGCAAACGTTTAATATAATGATAAGGGTCCACACATGTTGGTTTTATTGTAAAAGTGAAGATGTATATATAAACATGGTTTTATTGTAAAAGTGAAAATGTATATATAAACAAGTTATTTTCACAATTATATATATATATATATATATATATATATATATATATATATATATTAATTACTGGTTTATATATATTAATAATTGGGAAAATAATTTGTTTTTTGCTTGTGGAACAAGTTTTCATGTTAATATATTTTTTCCTATTTTAATTGTGAACACAAATTACTTTGCTTGTGAAACAAGTTTTCATGTGAATAGGGTCAATCTATAATTAGTTAAATAGAATAGATTTTTTTAATTGGGATATTTAGTTAAATAGCTTTTTTAAATTGTGATATTTTTAGTTAAAAAGTTTTTTTTAAAGATGGAAAGTTTAATGCATTTTCTTGTAAAATTCCATAATGGATAAGAGTATTTGTTGATATATTTGAGCGGGTCTAATGATTAAAAACTTGTGTTTCCTTCTTGTAAGTTACAGGTTCAAATCCATAAGGGGTTAAGGTATGTATATCTCTGTAGACTTTAGCGGTCAAATTGTTGCATGAAGGGGATCCCTTGTCCCACAAACAAGAGGGTCTCATACACCAATTTGGTGTTTGGTTTGGTCGTGACCTTAAAAATATATTATTATTATTATTATTATTATTATTATTAAAAGTAATATAAATATTTTAATATAATAAAAATACAAATTAGTTTATATTATTAACTATACAAGGTTTATACCTCGAATGGGGTGCCACCTGGACAACGTCAGAGGACAGATGGAATGGGGCGGCAACGAGAGTTATTAACCCCGGTCGCCAGCCCTCCGCCCATTACTGCAAAATGACCCGCACCCAACAGAGAGTAATGGTAATGCGTCAGGCCATCCTTGCAGGTTTAATTCCCCCCCGCGTAAGCCAGACCGGGCGTATTGTGCTAGGCACTAGGCCTAGGGAAGCCGTCACCTCGGCTCTCATGGCTAGCCTATCTGTCAATTCGAGTTGTACTAAGAGGGCAATCGCCCTGGTGAATTCTTTCATTCCTCCTCTGCATTTTCTCTTGCTCCTTGGCTCTTCTGAGCGAATTCTCACATTTTCCCTCTGTAACTGTGTTTTCTCCGTAGCTCTCTCAGGCGAATTCTCTCTTTTTCCCTCTGTTATTCCACTCTCGCCCTTCAGCTCTCACAGGCGAATTCTCTGCATTTCCCTTTGCACTTACTCCTGCGCTTTGGCTCTTTCAAGCTCTCTCGGGCTCTTTCCACCAGCCCCTCCGCCTTCGCTCCACCGCAGACCAACCTCTGCATTCTCTCCACCATGCCAAGAGAAAGGGGGGAGTCTAGGAGAGGTTCGATGTATTACAACGCCCTCTCCAGGCGCGGTAGACTTACCCCCTCCCAATTGGCTCTCATTGCAATTTGCACCTCCGGCCCCATGCATAATAGCCAAGGGCTGTAGGAGCCTCCATCATCACCCCCTCACTCCATCCATTGAAACCGCCCGGTTAAAGAGAAAAATCCACCTTCGAAAGAGTGCACTCCTTTGCTCACTAATCCTCTTGCTCCCCTGAAAATCAATCCACATGACCCGATGTTTGGCACTGGCAACTGCATGGTGGAGGAGGAAATTTCCCCAAGCTGGCAGGTGGAGGAGCACACGATGAATGCTGGCGAGGACAAGGAAGTGGAGCCACCTCTGCTCTGTGAAAATCGACTCTCAGAGGAGCACCTCCAACTCATTTTCGAAATTTGGCAAAATCAAGACGATCAGTTGCACTCATAGCACATCCTCGACCTAAGATTGGACATTTTGTTCGATGCATTAGCGGACGCTCATGCGCGGACTCGATGCCCTACGTGTGGCCAGAAGTACATCCTTGTCTACAACATCCATGGCCACCCAAGGAGTAGAGCCTCTAGGTTTTTGCTTTTTGTTTACTCTCATCGCATGCTATTGTTTTTTGTTTGCTCTTGTCGCAGGCTAGATGGTCATGGTGACCAGTTCCATTTTGTTCATATAGTTTGTTCATGGTGATCAAATTATTTTGTTCATATAGTTTTGCTCACGCGGTGACGCGTCAAACTCTAAGTCTTTAATGGCAGCCACCTGTTTTGGTTTCCCTTCTGTGGCAGAATAGGTAGCTAACACATGGCATTGTACAGATATTAGTAGAAATTAATACAAGGCTCTTACTTTATTTACAAACAAAACTATACAAGGTTTATATTGCAAGTAAAAGATAACATTTCAATTTGGACATATCATAATGTTTCATTTTGGACATTTTAAAAGTTGTAGCAAAATTAAAATGTAGATGTATTTATTTCTTTGGTAGTTTTATTTGAAATTATTTTTAAGAAGTGTCATTTGACTTTATCAAGTGTTGAGTATCCACCATTTATCAAGAGGCGGGACATTATTACACATTTTTTGGGTATATGATCATCCAACTTAACTGAATATTGATGATGACTCAATTGTTTATCGACAATTCAACTACGACAATGCCAACCACTTTTTTTAGGGATTGAACTTTGATGTGGGAAATAACACTACCTCACTTTCACTGACACGATTGTCCTCTCACGGTTATTTTTATTTGAAATAACTTAGCATAGAAGAAATAACACTTTTAATTTCATTTCATTTAATATTATCTGCAAGTAATTAAATTTGGTTGATGGGCCTTATGCAAGAATACATAGGGAGAACTTAGAACAACTCTAAAAAGAGGGAAATAAGTACATCGAGACTTGGCTTGAAAAAGAGTTGAGAAAGATAAGAAGACAATAGATACAATAGTGAACTTGTTCATAGACCTGCACAGAAAGATGGGAAAAGTGGTCTCTCTTAATATTCGAAGTTGAGAAAAAATAAATAATACATTGTATTGAACTTCTACTCGAAATGAAACTTGAGCTCTACATTGTAGTAGAGGGGGTTGATGTCGAGCACAATTGCTATAAAATGTTGTAGAGTCCATGTGTCTCTTCTTATTTGTTTAAATAATTGGATAGTAAAAAAGTGGCTACAAATTAATTTGGGTTTAGGGACATGTAATAACTTCCTTCAAAATTGAGTAAAATCTTCTTATGAAAAGGCAAATACATCTCTAATCTGCATAATGAATTCAAGTTCCAAATGTGTGAAAATATCTAACTAGGTAATTATATATACCACAAGTTAATCAAAATGATATATGGTTGCACACACAAATCAATGGAATATTTCTATTAAAACTTTTACAATGGGTAATTTGGAGAGGTAAAAGGAATTAGTGGCATCCTTTTTTTATATTTAACGTGTAATCAATTTTGATTGATCAATGGAAAGCTATGAATCCCAACTCCCAATTAATTTGGTACAACCTTGAATTTTACACCTCTCTCATGTAAGATCAGAGACTTTACCATAACGAGATCATAAGGAATCAATGGTTCTTTAAGAATAAAAAGAGTTTTTATTTACATGTCTTTGTCAATCACAAGTAAGTGGCATCGTCTAATATGGGTTTCTAAAATGAAGCAAGACATGAGAAGCAAGGACATTGGATGGAGCATTACCACAGTGCAACTAACCAACGTGACCAACACAACACCTTGAAAAATGATGCATTGGCATCGCCTTATACCTACCATTCCGAAGTGGGTGAAGTGTCACTTTACCAATACATACACACATAGGATAGCACTAAGGCAAGCCACAATTGACTGTAGTCAAGAGACCTCCCTTACAATGGAACACAAGGTGTAAGGATATTGGATGGAGCCTTATCATGGTACAACTAACCGACTCTACCAATGCATCACCCAAGCAAGGCCAAGTATCACATTTACCAACACAAACACACAAAGGAGTCATAGGAATTATGCAAGTCACCATTGAGTCATGTAAGATCATAGACTTTACCATAACAAGATCATAAGGAATCAATGGTTCTTTAGGAATAAAAAGAGATTTTATTTACATGTCTTTGTCAATCACAAGTAAGTGGCATCATCTAATATGGGTTGCTAAAATGAATCAAGACATGAGAAACAAGGATATTGGATGGAGCATTACCACAGTGAAACTAACCAACTTGACCAACACAACACCTTGAAAAATGATGCACTGGCATCACCTTATACCTACCATTTTGAAGTGGTCCAAGTGTCATTTTACCAATACATACACACATAGGATAGCACTAAGGCAAGCCACAATTGAGTGTAGTCGAGAGACCTCCCTTATAGTGGAACACAAGGTGTAAGGACATCGGATGGAGCTTTATCATGGTACAACTAACCAACTCTACCAATGCATCACCTTAAAAAATGGCATGTTGATATAGCCTTATAACTATCCAACCCAAGCAAGGCCAAGTATCGCATTTACCAACACAAACACACAAAGGAGTCACAGGGATTAGGCAAGTCACCATTGAGTTTGGTCAAGATACCTCCCCCGCAGTGAAACATGAGACATATGGGCATTGGATGGAGCCTTATCATAGTGCAGTGAACCAACTTTTCCAATGCAGCACTTTAAAAAGTGTTGCACTAACACAATGTTATAAATACCACCCCTAAGCGAGCCCAAGTGTGGATTTTACTAGTACACACACAAGACAGGGCTTAAGCAAGCCACAACTAAGTTTGGTCGAGAGATCTACTCGAAGTGGAACATGAGATGTAAGGACATTTGATGGAGCATTGTAGTGGTGCAGTGAACCAACTCTTCCAACACATCACCTTACAAGTGATGTGTCAACACACCATTATAACTACCACCTCGAAGCAGGTCAAAGTTTCACTTTTACCAATACACACACGCACATGACATGGCTTAGGCAACTCATAACTAGGTTTGGTTAAAAGGCATCCCTCGAAGTAGAACATGAGATGCAAGGGCATCAGATGAAGCTTTATCCCAATACAACTCACCAACTCTTTCCAACACATCACCTTAAAAAGTGACACATCAACACAACCCTATAAATACCACCCCCAAGTTGGGCCAAGTGTTTCTTTTACAAGTACACACACATACAAATGATATGGCTTAGGCAAGCCACAACCAATTTTGGTCAAGAGACCTCCCTCGAAGTGGAACACAAGATGTTAGGACACTGAATAAAGCCTTATTGTGGTGCAACTAACCAACTCTATCGATGCATCACATTAAAAGTGACATGTTGACACATCCTTGTAACTACCACCCCCAAGCACGACTAAGGGCCAATCTTACTAGTACATACACACAAAGGACAGGGCTTAGACAAGTCACAACCGAGTTTGATCAAGGAACCTCTCTCAGAGTAGAACATGAGATGTAAAGACATTGAATGGAGCCTTATTGTGATGCAACTAACCAACTCTAACAATGCATCACATTAAAGTGACATGCCAACATGACCTTATAACTACCACCCTAGGTCTCACAAGTTACAAAAATTATCCTTCAACTAGATACTTGCGACTAGGAATGTATATTCCTCTAAAGTTGTCTAATACTTTCTCCTAACTCTAAACTTATTAATGGATCTACCTATATATTTAAAGATTACAAAATTTTGGTAATGATAAACCCCACTTATAGAAAATTCAAAATAGGCTTACCATCTGAAAGAGCATGAACATCACAACATATTAAAAATTAGTCAAGGTATCCAACCACACTTTCTATGTAAGATGAACTTTAGAGACAAGTTGCCTACACTAAACATAAAGGCTTGATTTGAATAAAATGAAAAAGATCCTGTCATTTGTTATGTCCTACCATATCCGACTTTACCAAAAAGATGTACAAGTTAAATATATTAAAGAAAAAGTTAGCATAGTGGGAGAACCATGAAAAACTTGTTATGGATTTCCCCACCTTAACGCTCATCCACACACCAAACACATCGACTTACGTGTATTGACTATGTGCTTTGTTGCTTTACTGACTGCGGTTTGTCGTCTTGTAGACTCAGTGGCAACAACCTTTCATGATCCCTACAACCCTTCTCCTAGTGGCCGTTCTTGACCATCTAGAGATGAGAGAAAGCAACACTTGCAGTCATGACTTCTTGCCTTAGCAGAGAAGCTTTCACTTTAAGTGACATCATTGCATAAGTATTCCATTTTCTTAAGAAGAGGGTATTGTGTAAGTAATTTGTTTTTGCTTTTTGGGTGGAAAACACTCTTCAGATTTGAACATTACACTTTATTTTTAACAAGAGAGCACAACTTTTGTCCTTGGGAATACCTCTATCAATGTGACAAATCATCAACAACTCTAAAGTTTGAGGAGATAATTAATTATGTGTACAAGTTATCCAAACCCACCTTAGCAATAATGCAAAGTCAAGTTGCAATTGCTAAAACGTTACTCCATTGATTACCTCTTGGAATGCCTTTGGTAAGAAAATCGAATGACATTGTAATTTGCATTATAAGTCAAGGATCTCATCATTTGATATGATATCAACCAATAACTATTTGACACGTGGATGGAAAAACTCCCCATCAAAGTAACATGCCAGTAACATGCCAATGGCTCTACCAAAAACATGGTTTTAATAATGCATATAGACTAATTAAATTCATTGATGGGAAAACAATAAAAGTTAAATTTATCACATAATTCAACCATCTATGGTATAGATATTCAAAAAGATACTCCAAACCAAATTTGTCCTCTTCCTTTGTCCACATTTTGTGAAGGGGTTAACTTGACATCCCTCCTCACATGAGCCACTAGAAAAGCTATAATTGATTTAGGATTCACCAACCCCATAACATTGGTTGTTTGGCAAGAAAAGGTACATTATTTGAAAGGAGAAGCACACAATAATTTAATGCAACAAAGAATAAAATGTAGTATCTTATTTGAACATGCCACGCAACTAAATATTTCAATTTAACAATCATTTTTAATGCTTAGCTTGATATATATGATCTTTTAAATTTGACTTGAGATTAAACTTCAAGACATAAATATGGCTTTGTTATTGAGGCTAATAAGTATTTGCTTACAAAGTTGTATTTACATGATTTTATTAACATGATTGATTTTTTTTAAGTTTTAAATTGATGATTTTTATGAACACGATTGATTTTTTTTAATAAGTTTTATATTGATGATTTTTTTTTAGTTTTTTAAATTTTATAATATTTTTTATTATTGTAATGACGTTAAGGATTGATTTTTTGTAGTGGATCGATATTTTTTTCTTTTGAATATAATTAGTCTTATTTTCAAGCTTGTAAGCAAGAATGAAATTGTTGGTATCTTACTAGCCCTTATTAACAACCGACTCATGAAGAGCCCAATCAACAATTAACTCACTAAAAGTGAACATGTCACAAATGGTATTTGAACTTAGGTGGAGAGAATAACATTTTTTCCTCTCAACCACCCATGTTGGACCCAATTGACGAAAAAAAGTTTGGAATACATTCGGCCCACCGTTAACGAGTGTGAGATTGTTGGTACCTTCCTAGTGCCACATGAATGTAAAGAGAAATATCATTTTTACTTGCACCTCATATGTGCTCTTAAGTACTATTTTCCCATTGGAATAAGAATAAACCTTAGTGAGATTTGAGCCCAGATGAATAGGGAAAAGTCATCTTACTTTCCCATCATACTACATGCTCATGTGCCACATTTTGATCATATGTTATAGGATAATTAAAAATGTTTCATTGATAAAGAGAATGCTCTTTGCCTATCAACAATGGGTTTGATTATTACTTGATCACTAAAATTGGTGGGGGGATATCATCACCCCCACTTACCCTATTTGTCAACTTGTCCTTAATAGATTTAAAAGTATTATGAAAATAGTAAGTTTATAAAACACACACATAAATTAATGGAGAAGGTGTTGCCTTGTGGGTTTATGATTCTTCACGGTTGGTTTACACATGGAGTAGTGAAGAAGGTGTCACCTTGTAGGTTTTCAAGTTAGTCACAACTAATCTATAAAGAGAGTAGTGGACAAGGTGTCATCTTGTAGGTGTGAGATCTATCACAATTGATTTACACATAGTTGTGGAGAAGGTGTTGCCTTGTAGGTTTGAGATTCATCATAATTAATTTACACAAAGAATCATGGAGAAGGTGTCACCTTGTAGGTTTGAGGTCCATTGCAATTTATGTAAAGAGGGATTAGTGGAGAAGTCATTGCTTTGAAGATATGTTTGAGGTCCATCACAATTAATTTACATAAATTAGAGGCATGGAGAAGGTGTTGCCTTGTAGATTTAAGGTATGTTTGCCAACGATCACACATAGAATAGTGGAGAAAGCGTCACTTTATGGGTTTAAGGTTCATTGTGATTGATTTACACATAAATCAATGGAGAAGATGTTACCTAGTAGGTTTGAGGTCGTTAACAGTTAATTTACACATAAAGTAATGGAGAAAGTGTCGCTTTGTGAGGTTGAGGACCATCACAACTAATTTACACATGAATTAGTGGAGTTCAAAATGTCACCTTTCTAGTTTGAGCACCATCACAATTAATTTAGATAAAGTATTGGTGAAGGTGTCACCTTGTAGGTCTCATGCATTGATCCAAAAAGGATCAAGAGAAGGCTAAGAACAACTCAGAACGCGTAGAGGCAAATTAGAACGCTCATAATGGCTTCAACAGACAAAGAAAGGGAAAAAATTCAAGCTCCCAAACTCAATTAAAATGGCATGATCACGAAGAGCGCGTCGCAAGATTTCTAATTGTTAAAACGGCTCATCAAATAGAGTTATGGATCAAAAGATATAAGCGGTCAAATTTCAGGTCAAACTTGGTCAAAAGGTCAAGGTGACACGTGTCACCACTACAAGGGTGACATGTGGCACGTCCGTACAACTAATGTGGCAGAGTGCTGAGTTGGCATGGGATGATGTGGCAAGATCGTACAAGTTTGATGGAATACACGTGGGTGAATTAGGTTGTGACAAGTGTCATTTTATTGGGCAATTGTTATGGTGCCACATGGCCCAGTCATGGGATGCCACGTGGCAGCCCTCCAGTGGTTGGTATGTGTAAAATT
Organism: Picea mariana; assembly: GCA_032191745.1. NCBI lineage: Eukaryota > Viridiplantae > Streptophyta > Pinopsida > Pinales > Pinaceae > Picea > Picea mariana. Next base: position 33,918 of record JASDQU010816634.1, read on the forward strand.
ATATGACTCCCCAAGAGTCGAACTCCTAACCTCTTAGCACAAAGGACTTACAACCTCCCCGCTAGCCAACCTTCCACTCTATGGTTCTTGTTTGTAATATGGCCTGAATTTTATTTAAGTTTTAATAATGGTTCATATGGGGGGAGAAAAGGGCTAGGCCTTCAACCCAACCCTTGGTTATATGTTAATCAATGCAACCATATGTATATGCCTCCAACGGTCAAACAACCATCTGCCATATATGGCATACCCACCATATTATCCACCATTCTAGTAACCACCTGCCAGTTTAGCAACTGTCCACCATTTTAGCAGCACGCCTGCCAAAATTTAGTACTTAGTCATTCTAGTGGCATATCCACCACCGCCTAAACCTTCGCTACACGGTTATAACCATATGTGTAAAAGGGGAGACCCGTGAGATTCTACCCCGGGACCTTCGCCTAACCAACAGTCTTCAAATAACATCCACAACCAATGCGCCAACCAACGGATTTATTCCTAACTACCTGGAATTTTGTATAAGAAAGGGCATCTGCCAGAGTACGAGAATAGAAGAAAACCAAGTGCGCCCATACGTATTTTGGTACAGATTTCGTACAGATTTTGGCACGCATTTTGAGATTTTTCTCAGTCATTTATTGCAGAAGCAGCGCACAAAAACCAAGGTAGGGGTGTCTCTTGGGCCTAAAAGTGTCAGACTCGGATCGAGGCGTGGAGATAGTCATTTTTAGGTAAAACGACGCCACAAACGCAGTGGTAATGTTATTTTTCAGATTTGAGCAAATATTTTGTAGCTTAACTCCAGAATGAGGTATACTTATGTATTTTGCCCAATTCTTTTGTGGAGTTAACAAAAATACCTACCCATTTGAGAGAAGGACTCGGAAACGTAGTCCACTAGGGACAAAATCCGTTATCAAGTTCTTTGTGTTCATATTGCATGATTATGTCTCTTTCCTTTTGAACTTTTCCTTCTTTATGGTGTACTCTTGTTTATGCTCGTTTAATGCAATTCTTTAATAAGTCACCCGGCGAAAAGATCTCGGATAATGTTGGTATCAGAGAAGTTGTCTTTGACTTGAATTGTTGAGTATGAATGCTTACTAGGGCCAATCATAAGCATGGTGAAGGAACTCTTAAGACTTTCAATCCCAAAGTTGGTCATGCGTCCCGAAGGAAGAAGATGGCAGAAGAGGACAAGCATGATGAACATGAGAAAAACTTTCACATGGTCTTTTATCGCATGTCAGAAATGGTCGAACAAATGTACGAAGATTATGAGAAGAGGATGAAGAAGAAAGGGAAGAAAAAGGAATCACCACTAGATGATGATGCTTCGGTAAACCAAGGGGTTGGAGGAGATCTTCTTGAGCCTCCATCTTCGCCTTCAAGTTCTAGTTCTTCTTCCTCTGAGCATTCTCATCATTCTCATCATTCTAGCCATAAAGCCTCTTTTAAGAAACCATTATTAAAGCTTGATGTAAAGTTTTATTTACCCATGTTTAATGGAGATGCTAATCCTGAAAAACTAGATAATTGGATCCAACAGGTTGAAGTATATTGTCATGTTCAACATATTGACGAAGAGGAAGTTAAAGTGCAACTGGATTCTCTTCGGTTGGAAGGCACCGCTCTCGTATGGTGGGAGAGAAAGCTACAAGACAAAAGTAAGTGTGGTAATCTTCTTTCCTCATGGTCAGAATTTAAAACAAAGATAAGGAAGCAATTCTATCCATTAGGGTATTTACATAAAGCAATGATGGAATGGAAAACTTTAAGGCAAAGTAAAGGTTAGACTATACAAAGTTTCACAGAAGAATTTAGGAAGAAAGCTCTTGCATTGAACATTCCTTTGGATTCTTATGAAACTTTAATAAAGTATATTGGCGCACTTCACAGTTATATTCATCATACTTTTCTCTTGTTTAACCCCACTAGTCTTGACAAAGTTTGTGTGCAAGCCACTCACCTTGAGAACAGGGGGAAACATGTTCAAGAATATCCCACGAAGAAACCTTCCAATTTCCCACAAAAGACTTTCAAGAAGTTCAAAAGGAAGGACAAGAAGACCGCTACAGTGACGAGAGAAGGAGGAAAACCATATTCCACTCATTGCAAGAAGAGTGGTCACGATGAAGAACACTATTGGAAACTGTGTCCAGAAAAGAAACTGAAACAGTTTGGTGGAAAGGGGAAGACAAAGACCGTTGCTACAGTGCAACAAGATCTTGGTTCCAATTCAGGAGATGAAGGAAAGATCACCACGGTTGGAGTACAAGGTAAAGATTCCCTTCATGCTAGTTCAAGTTCCAATAATGAATCTTAGATTGATGAACGAAAGAGGAATGAGTTATTTCATATACGACTTGTATCTAAACATACTAAGATAGATACATTATTTGATCTGGGTTCCCAAGTAAAATTAATATCTAAAGCACTTGTCAAGAAGATGGATCTTGTAACGAAACCACATCCAAAGCCTTATCCTCTTGGTTGGGTATGTGATGAAGCAAAACTAAGTGTTACCAAACAATGTAGGATCAGATTTGCTATTGCTTCAAAGTTGATTGATGAAGTGGATTTGGATGTTGTACCACTTGATATATGTGGCATAGTGTTGGGGAGTCCTTATCTTTATGATAGAAAATAAGTCTTCTTTCGTCATGAGAACAAATACCACATTACTAAAGGGGGAGTGGAATATATTATTAGAGCTCACAGCATGAGGGTAAATACGACACTTTTTAGTGCAGGGAAAATGAAAAGACTCATAACCACTAATAAGAGATATGTACTCATGGTCGTCAAAGAGAAAGATGTCGGGACATCCAACGCTTTCCAAGGGTATGATCCATCTCATAAAAAAGGAATTAATTGACATTGTTTCTAAGTATGATGATATTTTTCAGGAAACAGATGGATTACCTCCTAAGAAGGAAATCCAACATGAGAGACATCTTCAATAGGATTCTCCCCTTCCTAATGTGGGCATGTACAGGATGTCAGTTGTGGAGATGATAGAGATCAAGAAGCAAGTACATGGCTTATTGGATCAATCGGTCATCGGGCCTAGTTCATAGCCTTGTGGTTCTTCGATCGTGATGGTGCCAAATAAAGATGGCACATGGCGAATGTGTGTCGATTACTGGGCTTTAAATAAAATCACAATGAAAAATCGATACCCTCTTCCTCACATAGATGATTTACTTGATCATTTGAAGAATGTTGTTTATTTCACTAAGTTGGATTTCCGTAGTGGATATCATCAAATCAGGGTTGCAGAACATGATGCATGGAAAAATGCCTATAAAACCAAACAAGGATTGTTTGAGTGGTTAGTTATGTCGTTTAGGCTTTATAATGCTCCCACAACTTTCATGCGTGTGATGAATGATGTATTCAGGCCTTTCCTGGATGACTTTGTGATTGTATATTTAGACGACATTCTTGTTTTTAGCGGGACTTGGGATGAACA
>JASDQU010816635.1:7842-25046 GCA_032191745.1 Picea mariana
GCTAGAATTCAAATGTACCAACAACACTATTGAATATGAAGCTCTGGTGAAAGGATTAAGGAAAGCCATAGATTTGGATATCAAATAATTGAAAGTTTTCGGGAACTTTGAAATTATTGTTAGGCAAGTAAGAAATACTATACATTGCAATTCTCCTCATCTGAATAACTATCAGTAGGAGGTGTATAGATTAATAGAGAAATTTGAGGCTTTTAATATCACTGCGATCCCTAGAACAAAGAATATTCTTGATGACTCCTTGGCCACAGCCGCTTCCAGGCTGTCACCTTTAGAAGATTTTGAAGCCTCCTGATTCACTGTGGAACTGCTCTACAAACCATTGGTACCTAATAACATTTCCAATTGGAAAGTCTTCGAAGGATATGAACAAATCATAAACTTCTTAACTAACCAAGACAATTTCAAATATCTCGCTATTGATGATGAAGAATTCCAAGAGTTGTCCACAAAATCTGATCCTCAGACAAGACGACCTATGGATAAATCAAAGGGTCACATGATCCCGAAAGGGATAGCTAATCTAGAAAATCAGTTTGATCTGAAAGAAAAATTTAAGGGACCCAAAAACACAAAGACTGGTAGCTCTTGTCCCCTTCATGAAACTATAAATCTTGGAACCCTAGAGAGTCCAAAGAATGCGAATCTGGGCAAGACTATATCTAAGGAAGAGAGGAAAGCTTACCTCAAATTATTCAGACAATATCAGGATGTCTTCGCGTGGTCCTATAGGGATTTGAAAACAAATGATACCCACATCATTCAACACACCATCCCTTTAAAATCGAAAGTAAAACATTTGCAACAGAAGCTTCGAAAGTATCACCCATCCCAGGAACCTCTTATGTATCAGGAATTAAAGAAGCTTTTAGATGCCAAGATCATTTTTCAGGTTAGTCATTCCACTTGGGTAGTGAACCTTGTTCCGGAGAGGAAATCTTCAGGGGAGATCCACCTATGCATAGATTTTAGGAACCTCAACAGGGCTTCAAAAAAGGACAATTACCCAATCTTGCCAATGGAACAACTCCTGCATACCGTGTTTGGCTCAGATATATTTTCTCTACTAGACGACTTCTCAGGTTATAACAAAGTTCTTGTTTGAGAGGAAGATCGTTTAAAAACCACTTTCTAAACCAAATGGGAAACCTTCGCTTATAAGTGCATCCCTTTCGGGTTAATTAACATAGGAGAAACCTTCCAAAGAGACATGGATGTAGCTTTCCGGGGACTAATCAATAAATGCATGGTAGTGTATCTAGATGACGTAACAGTATATTCAAAGAATAGAGAAGATCACATCCAACACTTAAATCTGATTTTTGAGAGGTGTAGGAAATACAGTATATCCTTAAACCCTAAGAAAACTATCTTTGGTGTCGAGGAAGGTAAGTTGATAGGTCACATTATATCTCAAGAAGGGATTCGCATAGACCCATAAAGGATTAAAGCCATAGCTCAACTTCCCTTACCCCATAACAAGAAATCTATGTAGTCCTTTTTTGGGCAAATCAATTTGTGAGGAAGTTCACTCCTGACTTCGCAGAAATCATCAAACCCTTACAAAAGATGATTTGAAAAGATGCCGAATTTAAGTGGGATGATGAGTGAAAATATGCCTTCAACAATATCAAGGCTGCCATTTCCCGGGCCCCGGTGCTGCGAAGTCCTAATTTCAATAGAGACTTTTTCCTTTATACTTTCACCTTCGATCAATCGCTAGCTGCAGTCTTGACTCATAAGGAAGATGAAAACAATGAAGCCCTGATGTCATTTATGAGTACTAATATTCAAGGAGATGAGCTCAATTATCTTGTTTTAGACAAACAGGCCTACACAGTTTATAAGGAAATAAAACATTTCAGGTCTTAGATCCTCAAGAATCACACTAAAGTAATTGTGTCACACCCTACAGTCTAATACTTGTTCACCCAGTAGGAAATGGGGGAAAGAAGGGGAAACTGGATGGTGGTAGTCTAGGAATTTGATCTAGATATAAAACTTGCAAAACTAGTAAAAGGACAAGGTTTGTGCAAGCTTGCAGTCGAAGCCCAGGATCAAGTAAATGAAGATCTCAGATGGGAGAATGAAATGGAACTATGGTGTGGTGAAGTAGAATACATCTCCCCAAGACAAGACTCTTGGTTTAAATATTTAACTTATCTTCTACATCACGAAACTTGTTCTAAAAACCTCAACCCTAGAGAAAGGAGAGCCCTGAGATTAAAATCTGCACAATATTGTCTTATAAACTCAATTCTCTTCCAGATCAATTATGATGGGGTACTATTAATATGTCTTGAACGAGAAGACGTAGACAAGGTATTGAAAAAACTCCATGATGGCCCCGCCAGGGGACATTTTGCAGGAAACACTACCGCTCATAAGATTCTGAGAGATGGCTATTATTGTCCAACCTTGTTCAAAGACGCTCATACTTATGCTAGAAACTGTAAGACTTGTAAAACAAGCACTAGAAAGGAGAAAAGAGTGGTGGTCCCACTCCAATCTGTTACTGTCTCTCGACATTTCGAGCAGTGGGGGTGGGATATCATAGGAGAAATCACACCTAGCTCCTCAAAACTGCACAAGTACATTCTTACTGCCACCAAATATTTCGCAAAATGGGAAGAGGCCATCCCTATGACTCATGTAAATGAGAACATAGTGATCCAATTCATAGAATAGAAGTTGATCATGAGGTTCAGTGTCCCTTCTATTCTGGTCTTTGATAACGCAACTTACTTTTCTTCCACCCTATTGACATATTTTTCTCTGGACAAAGGAATCATAATCAATTACTCTGCAAATTACTATCCCCAGGGAAATGGTGTGTTTGAATCAACTAATAAAAACCTGGTAAGGATATTAAAGAAGACAGTTATGGATAACCAAATAAATTGGCATAATCTACTCTATAATGCTCTATGGGCCGATAGGGTCACACGTAAAGAAGCTATAGGAAATTCCCCATACTTTTTGGTCTACGGGAAAGAAGCCATCTTCCCAAATGGACTCTATCTTTCGTCTCTTCAGCTGGCCCAAGATTCCAATGAATAACCCTCATTGGCCATGCAACAATGGATTAACACTTTTCTCATGCTGGAAGAAGAGAGAGAAAAGTCTAAGGTAAAATTCATAGCTCACCAACATATAGTGAAACGATGGTTCGATAAGCATAAGGCTAAAGAAAAGAATTTTGAAGTAGGAGACTTAGTTTTGAAGTGGGACAGAGAAAATGAACCTAAAGGGAAACACTCTAAGTTTCAGAGTCTATGGCTTGGACCTTTCCAGATAGCTGAGAAAATCGGGGCAGGCACTTAGGGGGAAAACTGATGCCCTCCAAGTAAATGGCCAAGCCCTAAAACAATACTTCCAATAAATAAAAAAAATCTGGGCATGAGTCAGGATCAAATGAAACGAAGGAGGAATAGAGATTCTTCTTTCGCCCAGTGAATCACCATTTTTTGAGCACTCAACACACCCTAAAATTATATGTCCATTTCTTTTTACTTTTTGGGTACCACTTGATCCTTTGCATTATCTGTTTTGCCTTCAGTATGAAACTAATACCTGCACTTATTTTTCATATTTGATTTTTCTAAAGTTTGCTTGAACATACAACAAAGAATCATCTTAACCATTAAAGGGTAATTAACAACTACTTAAGGAATTGGCAAACTAAATCTTTTCCCAATGCGCTTAGGAGTTTGACATCGATAAATATTAAAGGTGGAAAAAAATCGTTTGATAATTTTAAAATAACCAAGCTCCGATCTTCATCAGCATTAGCAGGCGAAAGTATTTCTTTTTTGCAATTGAACTTTGTCAAGAGTATCACCGAAGATCGATCCATTCGTCTTCGACAGGAAAATGAAAAAGTAAGTGTTGTGCAAGAAGAGGAGCAGTATTTTCGACCGCCGACACCTGGCGTGATTTCATCATCAGGGAGTTACGAAATAAAATACACATTAACTTTACATTTTAAAATGTCAATGCCCCACGTTTAATATGGAAATACATGATATGATAAGATGTTTTTACCCGCAGACTCATTAGGTACAACTCATTTAAGGTGTTAATAAAATTGTGGATCACACATTAGTTGCTAATCTGTGCGTGAATCAAAAGAAATCATTTAAACTTGTTGATACAATGCATTTGACTCCGCGCCTCCGTCATCAACCAGTTACAATTTAATTGCAGAGAACCGGCGATAGTTTATTTTTGAATTGGATTTATTACTCATATTAACTGGCTGATATGAAGGATAGAGTCTTGCATGTTATATGTTTTCAAGGTCATTGTGTATTATCCTATTGTGCACGACAAAGGGTTCAGAACGAACAGAGGAGTAGGGCTAACGATATAGATAAGTTGCCCAAAGTTCAGTGAGTATTAGACAACTAGCTTAGTATGTATCCACTCATGGTGTTTTACGCTTCCTTTTATGTTCTCAAGCCAACTCTTCTCTGTACACATGTTTAAAGGTTGTTTTAATTGCAGGAACAATTCCTCCAAAGAAACCCTCCACCAGGAAATCCCCAAGAGCACCAAAGCTGCAAGAACCAAAAGCAGGAGAGGGATCCTCCCCAGCAGTTGCAAGACAATTAGAATTCTCCCCCAAAATGATGCCTGTCATTAAGACAGCTACCAAGAAGGCCTTCATCCAACCCCCAGCCTTTAGGGACACAATGGCAAAAATTGGAGCCAAAACAACATTCCCTCATAGGGAAGAATTGTTTAAGAAAATCAAGAAATAAGAACCCCTCGAGTATACCCCACACAGTGATCCTGATACAAGGAAGCTCGATGATGATTTCCTCCCAAACATCCATAGGGCTTATATACACATGGTGGCAATCCGAACTCCAGTGTTTCCTTGCATTGAGCTCCTAAAGTGTCTCATTGACCACACTGATGCACATAAATGTTTGATTAATGATGATAATGGTGGATGCATCAGGGTTTTATTTCCATCATAGGTTCAGAGTTACTACAAGCTCAAGGAGTCGAAATAAACACTGAGCACTGATTTCATTCTACATTTTTATGCATCGCACAATACCAATAAAATCATAGAGTCATGGTGGAGGGAAGACACAAAATTCATGAACTAGATTGTTGGCTGGTACCTAATGGCCAATGTAAGGGAACCATACATATACTTAATGGATCTTCTTTGCAGGTTGCATGGGGAGAAATATTTCTCCTGGTTTTTAGAGGCTTGGATGCCCCTAGCTTATACAATGGCCATTTTAGGCACAGGTTTCAATTGGGGTGCCATCATCTCCCAATAGTTGAGCACCTGCATAAGACAAGCCTAGACTCCAAAAGAGGGGGAAAGCCCCTCCTTCTACATGGCCCCGTATATATTAGACATCATCTTCTCCAGGAACGTTTTCTCTGGAATGAACTTGAAATGGCACTCCTCGAAGCTCCCAATCCATGTATACTTCAACATCTTATGGGATAACAGGAACAAAAAATCCTATGCTCTAATCTGTGACCATTTTATTGCACGTATCTATTTTTTGTTGTTCAGAAAAGAGTTCCCTAGGATGTCAAAAGAAGAAAAAAAGGTTATATCCAAAGTGGTTCACTAGTATATAGACAAGCGCAAAACCTACATCAAGGTTTTCGGAGCCACAGGGGCACCCCATTTGTTACCCATATATGTTCCTGATCGACTAGTGTTAGGCGAAATTTGCTACCAGACCATCTTGCAAGGATACAATGCCACTTTAGTAAAGGACAAGAAGTGGGCCTTCATTCTGTATGGGTTTCCTATTGGCTTCTACATGGTCAAAGATACCACACATGCTAAGCAAGAAGGGTTGAGTCAACTAAAATGTTGGTTCTGCACTGGCCAATTTCGCAAACACGATCCCAAGGGACTAGTCCTACAACATGCATCACATGTATCATTCTGTTGTCAGTATGCCCATGATCGGTTCGAAGATGAAATTTTCATTGAAAAGGATCAAGATTGGGATGAATTGGCATCAAGGAGGGCTAATCCTCGAATGACCAGGTTCAAAGCTATGAGTTGGGAAGAGAAAGCGACATCTTTGGAGCAAACAACTCAAGAAATTCTTAGGACCCGGGAAGGAACTGTATCATCTGAATTGGGTGAAGAAATAGGTGATCCCAAAGAGGGCATCGAGGAGGTGATATTTTATTAGGAATCCCCAATACAAATCAGGGATTTCCCTGAAGTGCAAGCTACATAGGGGATGGGTGCAATTTTGTACCATCAAAGCCAGCTACTAATGAAACGGATGCAGGATGATCCTTACCTTATCATAATGCCCATGCTTCCAACTGGTACCCGAGAAAGAAGATTGATGGAGTCGAGCGACCCTGATTCCACAGACCTTGGGAACACCAATGGGTTAGGCAAAAGTGGATCCAAAACATTGTCGATCAACTGAGAACTCCCTTATGGACTGGACAAGTCAAATAGAGACAGACTGGGTGTCAATAGAAATACGAGCACCTAATCCCCTCAACAAACTTATACATATATATAGCGACGACAAAATACCAGAACCATCTCACCAGTCCCCTGTGCGTGTCCAAGAGGAAAAAGGTCCTGAGAAATTTCCCTCCCTTGAGCCTAAAGTTCAAGATAAGGAGGTCTCGCAAAAGGAAACAGAAGCCGAAAGTGGCCTCGACACAAAAGAACCCAATGAATCGAAAACTGAAGAAGATTTGAATGATGAGCATGAACCAGAGGAGACAAAGAAAGGATCCCCGCAAAAGGAAATCGTCATTTCTGTAGTCGACGATAAAATAAGTAACGATTCTATACTCGACACCTCCATGTTTCCCAATACTCAAATCCATGATGAGTGACAAGTAGAATTCAGACCCACAAGGCACAATGAGGAAGTTTGAGAGCCCAATCTTGAACAAATATACACCACTAGTAGTTTGGGAAACAAGCTAACATGGGGTGATCAGAAGATACCAGAGCCAGTAGATGAGGTAGTGAATATCTATGTGATCTCCTATGATCAAAAGAGAAAGGACATTTTTCAAAGGACTTCAAAGAAAAGAAGGATCTCATTGGATCACTCCATCTTAGTTACTATAGAGGAGAATTTGATCAACACAGTAGACGCCCAGACGTTTGAACTGATCGGCATAGAAAAATCCCTCTCAGATGCCACCTTGGACAGAGCCGGGAGGGAAGAAAATGAACTAGCCACCTCTGTAAAGGAGCTTGAGAACTTGCACCATCTTGTCGAATACTACAAAGGTGCCATGCAGACCATTGTGTATCTGATAGGTGAGTTCGCAGGAGTTTACAATGAGTTCAAGAAGGAAAGACACCTGCTAACCGAAGACATAGCTGAGTTCTAGGAGGGCACTCTCATGGCACTCGCAACATGCAAGGAGATAGAGTGATAGTATGAAAGGGCACAACAAGCGGTAGAAAGACTCGAGTACATTGAGGCATTCCAACAAGGCCGAGATAAGGAAAAACATGGCATTCAGATGATAAGCAAAAGTATTCTTATTCGCATGAAGTGATCAACCGAGTACTGGGCTAAGATGTCTTGGGACCCACATCGAGAGATCCAAGAACAATGGACCAAGTGTAAGAAGCATTGGGATAAAATTAACAAAATAATGAAGGATGTCAGGCTCCCCGAGTTCGACAACCCCGATAATTTCATTGACCTAAGTGATGTGGTCAAGCTGCATGTCAAACAAGATAAACTATGGACTGAAGAGTTTGCAAAGATAACTGATGTGAGGCCAAGGCAAGTGCAACAATTCATAGAACATCTGATCAGAGCCCGAACCATGCTACAACAAATGAAATCCAGTTTATTAAAGTATCGAGTGCATGTAGTGGACATCAGGGGAATATATGCGGCCCCAATGGAACATCACAAATTTCCATGGGCCCAAGCTTGTGAAGAACTGTTTGTCAGTTGGACTGAATATGAGAAAAGTCACCCTTTCCAAGAAGTATCTCAGGACAACTGTTAAAGAAGTTGTTAGAAGATAATGCCACGTTGAAATTTTTGTTTTGTTTAAACTGCACTTAGCTGTTAGTTTCAGTTAAAACTGTATAGTATAAATAAAGACATCGGCCAACTAGCAAAGGGTCGATGATTGTTCTAAGAACTCTTTATTTTTGGTTGTTAAGAATTATTTTGAGACTGCTATGAATTGAGAAGTCCTTCTGAACCAAAGACAAGCTATTTTCATCAGATGCATGTGATTGGACTTGGAGAATAACTACTCCCTATCATGTTTCATGAATGATGCAATAGTGAGTAAGAGCAATTAATTATGTTGTCAAGCTATCTGGTGCAATGTATTGATGTTCTTTTCTTTAATGATGAATATAAATCATTGTGTGATTATGTGATGCATGGTCATGGTAGATGGATTATTTTTCTTGCCATTATCTTATTACATATGTGCTTTATTTCTGATAGTTATTTTCTTAGACAATAATTGGATGCTCACATGGTTAATGTATTAGTACTAGGCCTGTGGTATAGAGTAATTGTCTGCATGTTGAGAAGCGGGTTATCCCAAGCTTAACCTCTTCCACAGTAGTTAAAACTTAATCTTGTTGTTTTTCAAGGTTGTTTATACTGGCTTGCATCTCTCACATCAGCCCCACCCAAGAGAAAATATAGAAGAAAACAATCCTAACTGAAGGAAGAGCCTTCACAAAAAAACACAAAAGCCCATCGATAAATTGGCTGGATCACAAGATCTAGAGAGCCATTCCATTTTAAATTCTTCAGAGTATAATTGGGCCTCGGTGGTGGGTTTGGCTCCTATTGTTGAGTCATCATATTTAGGACCCATCAACAACACCCTCACTAGGGTTTCTGTGAAATGGTACATTGAGCTACTAGGGGGAACATACAAAAACTTTAATTAGATGATTTTTGTCTTTCTCAAGCACTTCTAGTTGCTAGTTCATTATAATGTTAGCATAGAACGTTTTTCATCCTTCTGCCAAGATAAGGCCACACATATCTCATACCATATCCAAGAGTGTCATCGATGGAAGGGGTTAATTATATCCTACATTCGTCCATAGTTTCTGTTGGAGTGGTTCCTTAAGTCCTTATTTCCTTATATTTTGAAGGATGTTTCTACATCTAGAGTAACATCTGAGGAAGAATATTTTTTCAAATCCCAACAACTAGACCTCATATATGCTCAGTTTTGGATGTTGTATAAATGTCATCCTGACCTTCCAAGTTCAAATTATGATCATAGACAAAATCTTGGGCCTCATGTTGATGGCATCGTAGGCTCTGCGAATGATAAGTATACATACTTGGTGGCAAACCAATTGAAGTATTTGTCTCTAAGTCAACCCATAGAAGGAAAATCTTTGGCTTTGTCCTCCACTCCCACTCAGTCTTTAGATGTGCATTTTTTATATTCATCATCCAACCAAAATGGTAACCAACAACCAGGTGGGAATATAAGGAAAGGACGAGGTAATAATTGCAAGGGTGGGAAAAATAATAACAAATCCAAGGACGACACTAACAATGATAGATTGAATCACAATGTAGGTGATGGAAAGAAAGAATAATGAAAGGTGAAGTTTCTTTGTAAACTTTGTAAAGATGATCACCTTACCCATCTATGCCCCAAAATTGAGGAAGCCTCGAGGCTCTTATCACAATCTCCTGTTGTGTTGACCAATCCGTTTCTGCATAATCAACACATGGATTCAGGGTCCTCCAACACTAAAAATGCATTGAGTGGGATTCAAAACCCATTGACACATGAAGGTAACCATCCATGTGTTAATATGGTCAAATATCAGATTGATGTAGCCACTTTATCTTCTGATTATGATTCTTCATAGACTGTTACAGGTCTAGAGTCTCTCCATCCTATGGAAACAACCTTTTATATATAAAATCCAGAGCCTCCACCTCATATTTTGAAAGGAGTACTAAAATGATATGCCCACAATCATAATGCCAAAGTTTCCTAGAACTATTCGATTGTCAAAGATCTAGGTCAAACCCCTTGTGCAATGTCAGATTTGGAGGTGCTTCAGATGTGTCCTTCATAGAGGAATTCCTTTTTATCTATTTTAGGAGCTCTAGACCCATGTGGCGTGAAGGTTATTTGAAGTCACATATTTTAAGCCTCCCCTTCCTTACCATGTGGAATTTCAAATCCATGTGTAGTACACAAACTTTACCATCAAAGGCACTGTAATTGATGAAGGTGTTGCAACATGCATGACATTTCTAACCTGTTGGAAATCCATTGGATCTCTGACTCTATCCCAATCTATGACTATGTCGACCGCATTTGATGGACATTGTTTTCAGCCCCACGAAATTATTCCCTCTTTTTCGGTCCAGTTAGGTAGAAAGAAAGTGGAGGTTGATGTCGACGTGGATGATGTGCCCCTTGGCTATAATTTACTACTAGGGTGTAATTGGACTTACTCCATGACTGTGGTCATGTCATCTGTTTTCCGCACTTTATTTTTTCCTCACGAAGGGAAAATAGTGATGATTGATCAATTGTCCTTTGCGCATGCTAGTCCTAATGCATCATTTGGACCTTCGATCATAGTGATAAAAAATTCTCAGCAGAAAACTGAGGATGTTGGTGTCAGAATGTATTCCTCTCTCATGGGTAGATTTGATTTCATGGCACCAATCCATCACATTCATTCCATTTCTAGTATGTCTTCATCGTCAATGAGTTCCATTCCTTTCTACACTTCGTATGTCAATGACCCTTGCACCCTACCTTCCCCAACTATGTCGTGCAAAGGTTATTCTCACATTGGGATGGAAATGCCACTGTCAATGGAAAAGGTTTTGTATGAGGTTGTTCTTAACACTACTACCGACCAAGATCCTTGCTCCTCATAGACGAATGAGGAGGATCTTGTTCTAGAGATCGTATGGGATGCCCAATCATCTTGTTTGCATGATTACCTCAACGATACTTTACCGTCAGATGAATCCATATTAGAGGCTATGTATGGTCCTGATAGGCCTTGGGAGGATATGCATCATCGCTCCTATTTCCTCACAAAACTTGTTAGGATCGAAAATGACTAATTTAGATCTACCTTGAGTGAGATGGTAGGTCATGTTGTGGTTCCACTATATATTCATGGTGTTTATGCTGAAAGAAACATCGCGAATATTGCTCCTACTGTCATGATTGAGAGATCTTAAATTCCTGAAAAAATTTAGAATGCATGTATCGGTGCAGATTGTTCGCCTGAAGAAATTTAGATCTACACTGATATCTTCAAGGAATTTTGTGGTGTATTTTCTTCATTGTACAAAGAGATGCCAAGGATTGGCCCCAACATTGTCGAACATGAGATCAAGACTTATATGAATGTTAGACCTATTCAAAAACATCTTAGAGCTGTTAATACTAGGAAGGCCCTTGCTATTAATGCAGAGGTAGATAAGCTACTTGATGTTGGTTTCATCTACCCGGTTCCCTTGACCGAATGGGTGTCCAACCCCATTCTCGTGAATAATAAACAAGGAACCATTCACGTATGTATGGATTTTAGAGACATGAACAAGGCTTCTCCTAAAGATAACTTCCTGAATCCTTTCATTGACCAGATTCTTGATGAGTGCATGGGAAGCAATATTTTTTCTTTTATGGAGATATTTTCAGGATATAATCAAATTCAAATCAAACCTGAGGATCAACATCAGATGGATTTTATTTTTCCTTGGGGTACTTTTTCATACTGGAAAATGCCTTTCAGCCTTAAAAATGCCAAAGAAACCTTCCAACGCACCATGGAATTTTATTTTCACGATATCAAACATATTTTTGAAGATTACCTTGATGATCTCATTGCTCACTCTCACAAGAGAGTAGATCACTCCACTCACCTTCGATTCGTATTTGAGAGATGTTGTTATTATCAAATCCATTTGGACCCTCATAAGTGCATATTTTGCATTAGTTCTTGTTGTCTCTTAGGATTGTTAGTCTCTGAGCATGGGATCATGGTGGATCCTATGAAGTTTGAGGCAATACTTCGATTTCCTCCCCCATGCAACATTCGACAACTTCAGCGTTTATAGGAGAAGGATAACTTCTTGTGTTGTTTCATAGTGAACTATGCCAATTTACTAAAGAATTCACGTGTCTTTTGAAGAAGGATACTTTGTTTATATGGGATGAGCAATCCAAAGAATCATTCGATGCTCTTAAGAAATCCTTGGTATTGATGCTTCTATTGAAGCGTCCAGACTATAGTAGAGATATTTGTTTTATATCGTCACGTCTAAAGGGATAGTTGGTATGGTTTTGGGTCAAGAGGATGATGAACTTCATGAGCACATTTTCTATTATCTCAGTCGAAACTTGGTTGGTCCTGAACTTAAATACTCTCATGTAGAGAAACTAGCCTTAGCCACCATAAACACAATTCAAAGATTACAAAATTATATTATATTACTTTGAAAAACTATTGTAGTTGTAGATATATATGCATTTCAATATTTCCTTACCAGGGAAAATACAATAAGTGGATTGTTATTTTGCAAGAGATTGATCTCGATTTTGCTTTGGCAAAGTCTAATAAATCGCTAGTTTTTTCCGAGTTGATATCAGACTTCCCTCTACTAGATGAGGAAATTATTCATGACGATTCATTCTTGGATGAACATATCTTCCTTATCTTGTCTTCGAACCCATGGTATGGAGAGATTCTAATTTATCTTCAAATATTTAAGCTATCCCAGCATCTATTGAGAGACAATCAACGACGTATACGTCATCAAGAAAAAAACTACCTTATCATTGGTGACACTTTATATTATCAAGGAGTAGATAATATTATGAATCCTTGCTTGACTCATGAGAAATATGAGGCGGTTCTCAGTGACTATCACAGTGGGGATTGTCGTGGTCATCTATCTAGGCTTGCGACAACCCAAAAATATTTGCGAGCYGATTAGTTTTGGTCATCAATTTTTAAAGATTGTGTTGATATGGTCAAGAAGTGTCACCCTTTCCAAGTGTTCGCTCATAAAATGTGCTTGCACCCATCCCCTTTTCACCCAGTCATCATCATCGATCCCTTCACCAAGTGAGGGGTAGATTTTATGGAATGTAACCTAGATTTGGTTGGGGGAACCAACATATTATTGTGGTCATGGATTACTTCACTAAATGGGAAAAGCTCATGCCTAACATTAAATCTGATGGTAAGACGACAAGATTCTTCGTATTCAACCAAATTATATCTTGATTCGGAATCCCAAAGGATATTGTCATTGATCATTTAAGTCACTTTCAGAATGAAATGATGAAGGAGTTAGCATCAAAACTAGGTTTTAAGTACGATCATTCTTCCTCTTATTATCCCCAGGAAAATGGAAAAGTAGAGACAATGAATAAATCTCTTAAGACCATTTTGCAAAAAACTGCCAGCCGGTGTAAATCCGACTGGAATCTAATGCTTTACCCTATGGTTTGGGCATATCGAACCTTGGTAAATAATTCCACTAAATTTTTTCCTTTTTCGTTAGTACACAACATGGAGTTGATCCTTTCGATTGAATGCGAAATCCCTTCCATCAAACTGGAAATTGAGCTCCTACCTAACACATTTGATGTTGAAAAAAATCTTGTGCACCTAGAGAATCTATATGAGTAGCATAGAGACACCTCTACGACTATCGAAGTGAATAAATTACATGTTAAGGTTCTGTATGATAGGTCTGTCTTTCCTCAGGAGTATGTTGAGGGTGACTTGTTTCTTGTGTATGACCAAGCCAAAGAACCATTGGGGGCAGGCAGGTTCAACCCCATGTTGCACGACCCTTATATTGTGCAACGTGTTTTAGAGAAAGGGGCTTATGAATTGGAATATTATGAAGGGAAAATGTTGGATGAGCCCAGAAATGGGCTCTACCTTAAAAGATATTACACTTGATCCCTCAATATTGGGCATGACTCTTTGTATACTAGTGTATCTTAGTGTATATACATCTTTTCCTTTGTGTCATTGGATTTCTTATCAATTTTACCCTTGGTTGGAAGATTTCAATGAAGTCTCCAGTTTACTTAGGATTCGCAGATGGTGCCAGTCGTCATACATGGAACATGTCTTCCACCGTCTAGGTCATTTAATCACCCAAGGGTCAACTGGTGTATTTAGGTGGCGTTCATCTAGAGCCATCAATGAATAATGTGGCTAAGTATAACATTTTTATAGAACTATTAAACGACTCCATTTCACATGGTTTTTGGTCTTCAGAGGTTCTCCTGGAATCCCATTCAGTCATATGTTATTTAAATGATATTTACCATGTGCGAGACCCTACTCTACTCTAAAAATTCCTATGGGTGTGACTTTTGGAATGATACTTTGATTTTCTTACTTATAATCACATACCTAGAAGTTCTAATCATGTATCCAATGCATATGCTAATTATGTTTTAGATTGGCATTTGTTGCATAACTAAGAAAAGAAAACACATTCGTGCATGTACACATTGTAACATATATAATTAAAGTCAAAGACCAAAAATTTATATTTCATCTTTTCAAGATATATGGTGTCATAGTACAAAATGGGGCGCACACCCTCAAAATACATATACGGCCGGTATATATATATGACCATGGAATCTATTCCTATGGCATAGAATGTGTATCATGATAGCACACTACAACATTTGTGAGACATTGGAAGAGTCTCACCCATGCACAGGGCACACCCACCACATGTCCTTGCATAGCCTCTGGAAGATCCTCCACTTGAACCATAGGAATCCTATGCGTCAATCGAGACAGGTTCCCCTTCACATTCAAAAACACTCTTGCTGCATCTCCTCCTACATGCTCATCTCCCCGGATCCTCTACCAATGTCATGGGAATCCATTTGGTCATCACAGACCTACATCTGCATGACAAAGAAACTGTTAATACTTGATACCATACAAAAATATTTTCTTTTTTTATTCTTTTTGAAAAAACACAAAACAAATGAAATATATAAAAAAAAATCTTACCAATATCATCATAGGTGGAACCTAGTGGAAAAGGAATATTTGGATCCCCTCTGTAGTCGATCTCATTATAGCGTTATTCTTCAATGGCTATGACCTATTGACACCACCAGAAAAAGAACTCATCATTGTAGGGGGTTGGCACCCTACCATCTCCTAGTCACCTCATCACATTGGTCCACTGTGACATGGATGGATCGTGCAGTCCATGTGGAATGGTCTCTACTCTAGGGCTCAAGCCTTGAACCCACTCAAAGAAAAAACTACACAAAATGTATGCAAATCCGAAGTTTATTTTTCTCCCTTGTTTGAAATCTGTCAATTGGCTCTTCATGTTAGTCAGTAGTGAGGTACACTAGTCATAAACACTCCACCGCATAGAAAATGAGTGGCCTTTATTGCTGTTGCAACGAGGCTAACCCTGAGATCCATGTAATAAAAAGTACAATGATCTTCAAGCTCAGGTTCTCAATCACCCTGATTGGGAGTTGAGTCCCTACTTTATCTATGACTGCAAAATAGTGGGTAGCAATGTAATCCTCCATGGTCATACCACCCCCATCCCTGTGAGCCTTTATATTCACTACCTCACCCTGGTGAGACAATCTTGTGATGAAATATATTTCATCCACTTGTATCCTTAATGGTTTCCCAGCATGATTGAAGGCCACTGTTTCTGGATCCCAATAGTTTATGAGCATCTAGAGTAACCTCACTTGAGCCCTCATTCCTTTGAGAGCCCAAAATTTACAAAGGAAACATATTTTTAAATCTATTTGGTCCCCTTCATTCCGTTCCATTGTTGCATCTATCTCTTCATGCTCCCTCTCCCTCCATTCAAGCACCATCCTGCAAAGGAAAATTCATTCTTTTGAGTTAAATCTTGCCAAAAAAAGTGTTCACGGGCTTGTACGCAATCCAATATGGTAACAGTCCCATATAGGGCTTCATATACGTGTGAATGATTTTATTTTCCTACATACATGGGCATGTATATGTGACCCAGCAAACCATCGCCCATGTACACCATAATTCACATTTTGTTCCCTCTAATACTCAAAAATTTGGACCTAAAATTGAATTTTAAACCAGTAAAAATGAAGAGGAGGGAAAGAGAACTTACTTGGTCTAGATGATTGCAAATTTCGTTGATCGTAGCTCCTACAATCAACACTTGAAGATCATGGGAAAATTGGCCTAAAATGAACTATGTGGGTGAAAAAACTCAAATGGTATGGTAAAATGTTTCAATTTTACTATTAGTATAAATTTCTTACCCACTTCATATAGTTTTGGATGGTTTTTTGACCTTATGGACTAATAACACAGTAGAAAGAGCTGGTTTTGGTGGTTTTATCCAACATTTTTTTGCGGTTTCTAGCATCATACCACCCGTTCTTTCCTTTGCAAGGTATTTTCTTTAATTATCATATAGGATAGATTGCCACTCCATTTTTCATTATTGCATTGTCCTATGACTCTGATCCATATGCCTTAGGTATAAACCCATTTACTAGTGACACAAAACCTTCTTACTTCTACTAGAAGTGTCGTTATTAAGTGGTAGAGGCTTACCAAACATGGGTTCCCTAGTTAGAACCTTTGTTCCATTTGGTGCCCATATAGAATTTATTCCATAGGACCAAGATTTCCTTATATCTCCGATATGACTTTGCGTTCGAACCTCATATTCTTACTCACAAGTATTCTAACCTTCACCTATGGGACTCCCCCTAAGTCTTGGTTAATCTCTTTTCTGACTCTCTAAAAAGAAAAAAATATTGTTGAGTGAACTTGCCTCTCTCACACTCGTTAAATGGATTTGAAAATACGTCTATTTGGTGTAATTTTAACCCTTTTTCAGACCAGGTAGACTACCTACGAAAAAGAACATTCTTTGGAGTTAAGTTGTAATTACATTCCATCAAATTTCTTGTAGTATTGAGCCTATTTTTAGTTCTCTCTTTCTCATTATAAGACTATTACCTTAGCAATTCACATCACTAGCCAAGCAGAGCCTTGTTTATATCCTTTACGGCTTGATACCCTGTACCCTAAGAGGAAACATTCCCCCGAGTGTCCATGACCCGCATGCACTTCCTTGCATTGAGCATAGGTATGTTTCACTGTTTGGAGCTAGTTGCTTACTCGCAAC
>JASDQU010816636.1:11799-22600 GCA_032191745.1 Picea mariana
TTCATATGGAAAGAAGTGGAGCTAAAGGTGAAATATGTGAAAGATACTCGGGAGGTAGTCTTTTACTCAGAAAGATCGAGCAACCAGTACGAGATATTTTGGGTTAAGTTCCTGGAATAATTTTTCCACTGGATAGATAGGCTCCAAGAATCTCCAGAGTTCCAAGAACAAGTCAAGAGGACCTGTACTTGGGACATAGAAACTATTGAAAAACTTCATTGGTTGGACTATCTGATCACATGAGTGATTGATTTATGGGTCAATACCACATTAGAAGGATATATTATTGAGTTTTCAGCCAAGAATCACCAATAGTTTTCACGAGCAGAGGTAGATTTCAAGAAAGACGCCAGGGAAATATTGCTAAGAGAAATCCCCTTGTGGATTAAAGTTTTCTTGATGGAAGAGAGTATGTTGACTATGTCGTTGACCGAGATGGAAACGTAAACACCCTTGCTTTGTGTAGGTTGAGGTTGGAGTAGAATCATGGCTTGAGAGAGGGGAAGGGTTCTTTGATAAGCAGGGGAAACAACAAGAAATGGACTCAAGAGATGAGGGAGCCTTGAAAAGAGTCACCATAGTTGAGAAGTGGTGGCACAATGAGATCAAGAAATAAGTAAGACAGTCCGATAAGTTGCGGAAATAATTCGGACCAGGAGAAGTAGAGGAAAGACAGATGGAAGAGTTGCGGAAGATGAGAAGACATGAAAGAATGGCCAGTAAAAGTTTAAGTGAGAGAGAAGCACAAAGAGAAAGAAGTCCCCAGGAGGGTGGACAAGAAGGATAAGGTGTAGAAGCAAGAGAGGAGGAAGCTGACATGGATCTTGAAGTTGAAAGAGAATATTCATCCCCGATGATAGGAAATATCGAGAATACGGCTGAAGAGACCACTCTAGAGGAAGAAAATGACACCCCCTAGATCAAATAAAAATGCCTCAAAGCTAGTGGCGCTAGCCCTGAATCGTCCATACCCCAAGTGTATTCTATATAAGTGGTAAGTTAGATACTACCCTCTTATGCTAGTTATTTTCCAATACAATTAGTTAGTCAGTCATAGCTAGGAAGTGCGAGTACAGGGAGGATATTAGGATCCCCTAGTAGAGCGAAAGCAGAACCATTAGGTTTCATTTTGATAGAATCACCAAGATCAGCAATGGTTGGTCACACGGGAGGTTCAATTGCTCGATACCCAAAATTATGAGGTAAGGGAGATGAAGATGTTGAGAAGCAGTGGTTCTTATGTGAAGCAATCTGGAGATCAAGAGGGACTTCGGATGCGAATAAGTTGATTGATTTCCAAACTACCTTGAGAGGTCACACTCTCAAATGGTACATGAATATTATTGAGCTAGGAGTGCCAGGATTGCAAGGTCAATCATTCACACTTGGCCAGGTACGAACAAGGTTCATAGCAGAGTTTAAGCTACCTTAGTCAAAACAACAAGCTTTGTATGAGTTGTGTGATATTCAGCAAAGGGAAGGTGAATCAGCCTGGGAATACAACCAGAATTTTAAAGATGTTATAAGGAGGTTAGCACATCCAATCCATGAGGAACATAAAAAAGAATGGTACATTCAAGGATTTATACCTCTGACATGTATTCTGCTAACGCAACAATGGATATCCACTTTGATAGATGCCTTGGAACAATCAATGAAGATTGAAGCCATGGTAGGATATCCTGGGATTATGAGAATGACCAAAACCCCAACAAATGAAAATCTGGCGCAACTACAAGGGAAAATATCAGTGCTTACAGAAAATATTCAAGAACTGATGATACCTATACCAGGACGACTGCGGGTTTGGTGCACCGAATGTTATACATAAGGACATATGGTGAACGAATGTCCATGAATGAAGGGAATGGGACCTCCTCAGAATCTGATGGGACCCTCACCAGGACCCACAGGAGGAGTTGCGCAAGTGTTTGTGAATTTTTCTAGGGAGCCAAGCAGCACCAGCAGTTGAGTATTGTGAGATTTTTTTAATCCATGGGAATGGGCCGAGACAGTGCCCCATCATGTAGAAATATTCGACAATACCAAATAAAATACAMTGTGAGTTATGCGCATCTACCACACATACTAGCAATCAATGTAGAGCGTTGGATGCACTTGTAGACAGGTTGGACCGAACATCATTCAGGGTGAATGAAAACCCTTAGGGACTAGGAAGAGGTCATGGAGGTGGAGCCGGAGGATAATTCAGAGGAGGAAGAACCAAGTGAAGAGGGCCAAGAAGATGTTATAATTTTTATGAGAAAGGCCATGTGGCTAGAGACTATCCTCATCTGAGGCGGTCATAGTTCTCTCACTATAGAACCAATGGGCACGCAATTGAAGACTACCCAGAACTGATTTCAAAATGGGAAGATCAGGTATGTCAACGAGGAACTAACCTCATTAGTTCAGAAATAAATATATTTATTATAGGACAATTTCCCAACCTGAATATTGTCACTTGAGGAGGGGCAAAGATTGGAGTTGATGCTGACAATTTACCTCAGATCCAGAAGGCATCACCTAAGGAAGACAGGTGTGATCCTCTGAAACGGAAGTTGTTCTTTTAAAATGCCATAGAAGTATTTCAGAATATACCTAGCCCTGAGATGCAAGAGAAACCCTCGCAACCTATTGTTTACCCTAAGGTTGTGCAACTCCATGCTTCACCCCCTACACCTAGAAACCATGTAGTCGCATTGAGACAACCTGAGCAACCTCAAAATGTAGTCGACCTTTGGTTTCAATTATTCTGATATTCTCGAGAACAACAAATTAATAAAGAAGTTGTGCAATGTGATATACCTAGTTTTAGGGAATGATGAACCCACAGAAGAAAGAAGAAGGACTAATATTCCTGAGAAGAGTACTCAGAGGGTGTAGAGAAGGAACGTACGAACTAGAAAAGAATTCAGACTAGTAGCCTAGTTAGACGAATTTGAGATTAAGGATGTCATGTTGGATCTAGGATCCGATGTGAACATTCTGCATAAAAAGACTTGGGCAGCCTTTGTAAAACCCTAGTTCACAGATTCCCCAATCCAACTAAGGATGGTCAACCAATATTGCATCTTCCCAATAGGGAGACTGGAGAATGTGGAAATAGATGTTGCGTGAGTGAAGACTATAATTGACTTTGAGGTGATTGAGATTATGGGGGATAAGGAACCTTACCCTGCACTACTTGGGATTGATTGGGCCTATGAAAACTATGCAGTAATCGACCTAAAGAAATACACCATGACATTTGAAGTAGATGGAATCAAGGTAGTTCAACCCTTGGATCTGTATCTAGGCCCCAGACATACAGATCTAACAGACAAAAATATGGAGGGAGAATACTTGGATCAATTGTACACCATAACAATAGGAATAAGAGAATATTACATAAATCCTATTGTTAGTCGATCGGTAAGTTGGAGAAGTATACAGTCAATGGACAAAGATTTGGAACTGGAATTTGACAGTTTGTAGCGAGGTTCATACAAGAGATTCTCAAGGAGATGTGCAACTATCAGGGAAACTATATGGGTTGGGACCGAGGTCAGAAAACACCCAGTATATGATGGTACCTCAGGACCTCACATATTTTTTCTCGGTATGGAAGATAAGGTAGTGGAGGATCAAAGGATATCAGTACTAGATTTATCCTTCCAAGATACCCCTACCAGATGGTGGGCCAATCACAATGCCTTACTCAAAAATTGGCACGATGTGAAGCAAGCTATCAAGTATAGGTTTCAGAATAAGGAACAGTTGGAATCAGATATGCATATGGATTTCCAAGTTGTGCAAGTGTTCAATGGAGAATCTGATCTTAGATCACATATATAACAATGCGTGACACAGTGGCAAGTTGTGGAAATACCCTCTCACTTCTGGGTTCAGGCATTTCCCGACTCACTAGCTTCAATACCGAAAGCTTGGTTCATACATGAAGAAACCAGAAGCCAGACCAGCGACTGGAAAATGTCGGTAGATCACTTTTGCAAGGACTTCTTTTTTACAAGTAAGTACCTTGAGCTTGAAGTAGTCCTACAAAGAATTAAATAATTTCTTTTTACAGAAAATAGTGATCAGAAACCAAACCTAGTGGTATGTGCAAAACATAGCCGAGAACTTCAGACTAATATTCACCTAACCTTATACAAGAATCCTATAGAATGTTATAATATTGTCCAGGATTTAGAAATCCTAGATGATTTAGAGGAATTGAGAAACCTAGACATTAAAGAGGTAGAAGGGAACAGAGAAATCCAGAACATCATACCCAGTCAGACTGATAGTTCTTATAACTACCCATTAAAGTTGTGAAAAGTTAATATAGGGACCATAGAGAAACCTAAGATAGCTATGGTGGGAGACTATTGGGATGAGAAAACTAGTCAAGAAATACAGATTTTGTAGCGGGAAAATGAGGATTTTTCCCAAAGACCTTTTCAGAGTTAAAGGGGATCAAACGAATTATGGGAGAAGTGAAAATTGAACTAAAACCGGGATCAAAGCCTGTGAGGCATAGACCATACCACCTCAACCCTAGAGTAAAAGAGAAGGTTAAGAAGGATATAAACAAGATTTTGGAAGCTGGACTTATTTTTGTAGTAGAAGAATCAGAATGGTTCAGCCCAATAGTCATCCAGAGAAAGAAAGGTATAGAGGACATCAGGGTCTATGTAGAATATAGAAGCCTTAACTCTGCATGTGTGCATGACCCTTTTCCATCACCCTTTACTGATGAGGTGCTGGAATAGGTTCGGGGAAAGAAGCATACTCATTTACAGATGGATTTCCAGAGTACCACCAAGTAAGGATTGTTGAAGGGGATAAAAAGAAGACCAAATTCATATTAGAACGGGGGTGTTTTGCATACAATGTGATGCCATTTGGCTTAAAGAATGCCCCTGTAGTTTTATCCATGGTTTTAATAGCATCTTTCAGAGAGTTTACTCACAAGTTTATAGAATTTTATATGGATGATTGAACGATATATAGTTTTCTCGAGGAACAAGTAGCATTGTTATGTCTGATGTTTGATAGATGCAGAGAATTGCAGATATCATTGAATCTCAGAAAATGTATCTTCTGTGTACCACATGGAAATTTGTTGTGCCATATAGTATGTTGAGAAGGAGTACTGGTAGTCCCAGGCAAATTCGTTGTTATTGTGAACATTCCACCACCTACGAGTGCTAAGAAATTGTGCTCCATGCTGGGACACATAGGGTACTATCGTAGGTTCATCAAAAGATATGCAACCATTACTGCAGCTCTGGAGAATCTATTGAAAAAAGTCGAAATGTTCCAATGGACTCTAGAATGTGATAAAGCGTTTGAGACCCTAAAAGAGAAGCTCAACACAACACTGATTCTGATATTCCCAAACTGGGAAAATGAATTTCATGTCCATGTAGATGCTTCAGGTATTTCCTTAGGAGCTATCTTAGCTGAACCTGGAGATGGCGCCATGGATCATCCTATCTATTTTTCGAGCAGGAAGTTGTCACAAGATGAGCGCAACTACACAACAATAGAAAGGGAGGGTTTAGCCATGATTTATGCTTTACATAAATTTATACATTATTTGTTAGGTTCTCATTTTAAGTTCTTTATTGATCATTCTGCATTGAAATATCTAGTTAAAAAACCTGTGTTGGAAGGGAGAATCTGTAGATAGTTTCTATTATTTTAGGAATTCTCTTTTGAAGTAATTATTAAGCTTGGAAAATGAAACTTAGGACCTAATCACATGTCTATATTAGAGTAAGGGGAAAGTGGCGGAGCAGTTGACGATCAGCTCCCAGATGCATATATGTTCTAGGTTGAGTCCATACCAGAGTACTTGGAAGACATAGTAGTCTTCCTAAGTACAGGAGCCTGCCTAGAAACATATTCTGCAACCTAGAAATTTCATATGGTTGTTAGAGCAACAAACTATTAGTTGATTGCAGGGAAATTGTATAAATTGGGACTAGATAGTATCCTCAAGAGATGTGTCTTGGATCATGAAAGGCATGATATACTGTGGGAGTGCCACAGTGGAGTTGTGGGAGGTCATGTAGGAGGAAAGGGTACTACGTAGAAAGTCCTCCAAGCTGGAATTTAGTGGGCAATGCTCTTCAAGGATGCAAAGGTATATGTTAGATCATGCGATGTTTATTAAAGAGTGGGTAAGCCATCACGGTGAGATGAATTACCACTTCAACCAGTTCGAGATCTACAGGAATTTGAAAAGTGGGTGGTTGAATTCATTGGACCGATCAACCCCACATCTAAGCATTCAAAGGCTAGATTAATTATTATCACAACTGACTACCTTACACGTTGGGTTGAGGCTCGATCGATACTGCTACTAGGTTCATTTTTTAGAGTATTGTCACTCGATTTCGATGTCCTAGGAGTTTAACTAGTGATCGGGGATCTCATTTTATTAGTAGCACTATAGAAAATCTTACAACAAAGTTCTTTATCCAACATAAAAAAAATATCCCCTACCACCCGCAAGCCAATGGAATAGTAGAAGTGTTCAACAAGATTCTGGAGAGAGGATTAACAAAGGTTTGTTGTGCAAACTGGGAATATTGGGATGACAGAGTTCTAGCAGTACTATGGGCTTATCAAAAAACCACAAAGAAGCTCCACAGGTACACACCATTTCAGCTAGTTTATGGGAAAGATGTTGTTGTGCCTGCAGAATTCATCACTTTGAGTTTGTACATTGCACAGATCACCCATATGTCGGAGAAAGAATTAGTCATGCAGAGACTCATGGAGTTACAAGAACTCGAAGAGACCAGATTTTTAGCAAACTTCCATCAGTCAGTTGAGAAAGCAAGGCAAAAAGATTGGCATGACAGACACATTAAGACTAAAGCATTGATGCAAGGATACAAGGTCCTACTCTATGACAGTCAATACTAGAAGCATCCTGGCAAGTTGTGCATGCATTGGTTTGGACCATTTATAGTTGCGGAGATCCGACCTTCTGGAGCAGTCAGACTTGTGCAACTGGATGGTATGTTGCAGCACGGATGGGTGAATGGCACTCATATGAAACCCTACATGTCTCATAACTGAGCTAAAGGAATTTTTTCTCTAGTCTAAAGGAGCATGTATAGTATTTAGATTTGATTTTTGGGCAATTTTCATAAATTCAATTAATAAATTTGATGTGTTCAGTGTTGCGCCACAACATGTAGTTCATTCATTTTATGTTTAAGTGGTGTTTGATGCAAAAATGATTACTCATAAGTGTAGGATCGGAAGCGTGAAGAACTCATTATTGACAGTCATTAATATGACGGAGACCCCTTTGTGGTCAGAGGGAGAAAAAATCCGAACGCAATCTGAGTCCATGTGCCACACGAACCTAATCTAGTCACAGCCTTTATTGCTATTATGGTACCCCGTCTGAATTTGGTTAAACCATAAAGCTTTGATACATGAAGATACCATCAGTATTCACGTTGGGATTCCCATCTATCAAATGGAAAGGTCTGAAATTGACCATGCCCCTGTCCAACATGCACAGAAAATGCAGGAATCGCCCAATAGGATTTACCCCATTAACTTGTCCCGTTGGACAACTCAGATCTAAGTTGTGTCCATATGGTCATGATGAACAACAGTTATTACTAAACTTGCCAGCTAATCCCGAGTATAAGKCTCTGATAACTCACCATAGAACTCATTGTTTTCGAAGAACTTCACAATTTATGAATTATGTAGAGTGAGAAAGCTTGTGCAACCCTAAAACCCATAGTTGTGACCACCAAATCCTTGTTTCACCATGGAATTTGATCATATCTAGAACCCACAATGTCAAGAGCTACAGGGATTCGAGGCACCATGTCAAAAGACGCAATACGAGATGAGCCCTGCAACCCCCGAGTCGATGTCATGGGTGATTTAAAGGGGAAGGTGGAGCAGGTCAAGCTCCTTGATCTTGACTTAATATACCCAGTCTTATTCCCCCAGATGAACATAGACATATTCTGGAGTATCACTCCAAATGAGTTGGTAGGCATGCAATTCATTCCAAGGCATGAATTTATCAACCTATTCAAATCGACTATAATGAACCTCAGAGACCTACCAGTGTTCAGTACCACTAGTGATGTTGCGCGGTGCACCAAATTCCTGATCAACAAGGTGAATGACAGAATTCTCTGGTTGCATAGGCAGTATCCAATCCACACCGACAACATCCATCAACTTATTGGATTATCCCTCGAAGGCGAGGACATGTCTAAAGGACTCTAGGCTCCCAGTAAGCATGGCAAGAAGAAAGGGGAGCCCAAACTTTATGAAAGGTTCCACACTCATAGGGGGGGGCGCACAGCCAAAATTGATTTCATACTACCAGAGACAGTCAAGAATGGTTGCTACATCATAGCCAACAAGGTTATGAGGTCATATTACAAGGGAGAATGCACGCTGGATGCATTATCAGTGGATTATTTTTGTGCCAATGGCGTTGTATTCAATTGGTGCACTTACCTGCTGGAGGAACTAATCGTGGCTTGCGAGGAAGCTCAAGAGAAGGGAGGCACCTTCATGTGTGCATACCCATTAATGGAGTTCAAAATGAYAAAGTGGAAGCCACCCACTTGAATATTGTTGGCGCTAGCAGACAAGGGGCACCTTGCGAAGATGTTTGAGCCTTGGCATTCTAGGGTGGACTCGGAGAACACACCCTTTAACAACACGATGTTCTCCAAGTGGTATAACAGGCTTATCGACACAACATGGAGGTTTCACATTCCACAGGAGCYCCTTAACTGCAACACAAGGAACATCAAATTTAGCATGAACCRGAATCATACATTTGTATGACTGAGGCATGCCAACAGGGAGGAATTCCACTCAAGGATGTTGTTGTTCTACCTAGACAAGGAYGCCTTCGACAAAGAGGTAATGTCGTGGTCAGGAGTTAAACATAACTCGTGGAAGTCGGGGATGCACTACATTTTTCCTGTCGAGCTGATGAAGAAGAAAGGCAAAGAAGCAGGGGTAGGACTGAGCTCAATCTCAGAGCCATGAAATAAAGAAGCTTCAGCATAGTCGGACTCTGAAGAGGAGGAGGCAACACATCCCTTAGAGCGAAAGAAGAGGAAATTGTCAATGTTCCCACGGCTTCTAGAGAAAGCCATGTTGACAGGTAAGGATGTCACCAGGATTATGAACATTGTGTTAATTACAGAACCAGTGGTGAAGAAGTTCAGAACTGGGGTATCACTGAGTAAAGTTTTGAACCCCCAACCCCTTTCATATGTTGTCCCCCGCACTTGCTCAGTGGTCCGAGCATCCCTAGTCATCCATATTAAGGAAAAACCTGAGCTTGACACCCTTCCATCCACCATCATCACCGAGCACCCTCCCTCACCACCAAAGCCCCAGTCTCCACCCCCAGAAACCACTAGTCCACCCCAAACCATTGATCCAGATTTGATGCAACTCGATCCCCTAGAAAACCCAGAGTGAGAACTCCCATAAACAAGCCCAAAATTTCCTGAGCAGAGACTAGAAGTTTTTGGTCCAAATCCAAAAATACAAGAGCGGAAACTACAGCTGATTGGTCTGAACCCAGACACCCAGGACCAGTACATTGTTCCTTTTGTGTAGAAAAAAGACACTCAAATAGTGGAGGAGCTGCACGCTCAAAGTCCCCAGCATAATTCCTCAACGGCCAAGGTTAAGGGTGGCCAGGGAAGTGCAAGTATGGAAGTAGAGTCACAGAAAGAGAAGGAGCTACCTGAGATTAAGAAGGAACCAGATTCAACCTTTAGGAAGAGTGCCACATCTGTGTAGGAATAGATGGAGTTGGTTCTCCAAAACCCTCAATAGTGCGCAGAGTTGTTGTAACTCTACCTGGCCAGAAAAAATGTTCTGACACTTCTGCCATCAACGTTGAGGTTGAGGTTGGTTCCAGGACCATCCACAGCGGAGGAGAAAGTGGAGACTCCTTCAGAACACTCAACGGCTAGTGTAATTCCACTACAGACTCAAGCACCCAGGGATGTAACACAATCTTATGTTGACCTTGCACAATGGCCAACAACACACTTGATTGGAATGATCAGGGCATCAACTGATCAACTAGAGTAGAGGCTCCAACAGGAGAAGAGGTTTGCAAATATCACAAGGGAGGAAGCGTTCCTTTCATAAGCATCCAGAAAGAAAGATGAACATGCCAAGGTCCAGGTCAATCATAGACTAGAAAGAGTCCAAGAAAGTCTTGTTGAAGCCTGGTCATAGAATTGGAAGGTCGCGTCCCAACTGCTTGAAGCCAGTGATGCAAGAGAGTCGGAGTATCAAATCGAGTTGCTCCAAGGAGAATGGTCACAATTGGTCATTTGTGCTAAGCATATGGAAGTGAAATTGTGGTAAACGCAGCAAGAAGTAGAGAAGCAACCTCGAAAGGTGCAAGAGCATATGGAGAAGATAGTGTTGGAAGGCAACAATTTCCACGTAGCACTACATAAGCGCACAGCTGAGTGCATAAAGACTTTCAGGGAAGTCAAAGATTGGATGGGCATCATCGCTATATGAAACCAGACCTTGGAGGATGTGTGCACCAGAATCCAAAAGATGAATGAATAATTTTCAGCTACGATGGATCCGTTAGAGCAACAAAAACTAGATCCAGCAAGCAGACAATGAGTTGAACACCCTATTTGAGGCGCAATCCATAGCTAAGAAGAAGTTGCATGATTTTCATCCTATCATTCAAACAATTTATATGAAGATGCATCAAGTGGATGCAACAATATATTCTGAATAGAACTTGTTGGTCGCATCC
>JASDQU010816637.1:0-36138 GCA_032191745.1 Picea mariana
TCCCTTACCTTGGGTTACAGGAACAGACCGGACCGGAATTCTCTGGGCTCTAAGGTATCTACAGGGATTCCTTCCAGGAGTCCTCTTCTTCCCCTGCGCACTCCCTCACCTGAAGGGGTCGCTCACAGGCCAACGTCCAGCACTGCGTAGTCACATCAATCCATGGAAAAACACAGAAAATGCTTCCCACAAAGGTTCAGCTGTCACAGGATAATCTTACGGGATGATTTTGGAATAGAGGCTCCACACATAGGCTAGCTCAGCTTCACCGAATAACACAGACACTTCCACTCAATTCAGCACAGGTTTCTCATTCAGGGAACGCACACGAGTTTCCTCAGAGACACGGGTTACTCAGAGTCAAACACAGACTCCACGGCTCTGAACATGGTGTACACGATTTCATTCGGACCAAACACAGGCTTTACGGATTCCAGAGATAAACCAGGGTATTCTGGCAGACGGCGTACCAGTTCCATGCCCAGAGGTTCGGATTCGAATGAAGGAAGATCCCCACTCACGGTTCAGCTCGGCGCTTATATTTGCATGCACCAGGGTTGACACTTGTCACCCTGGGAACTGCATGTGTTCCATCCGTACGCCTTCCTCCCACCACTTGGGAAATCACATATCCTTCTAAAAGGACTTAGGATAAATAATATGCACATGGCTCTTTTTGGAAATAATATTAAANCCAATCTGTGGACGCTCAGTCCCCCATCACTCTTTCATCGTGGACGGTCTGCACTGGCGGTATTTATATTTTATTAATTGACCTGCATACATACAAGTACATTAACAGGCTCCTAGCCTTCAATACTTAGGCTCCCTGGCCTAACAAAACTCATAAGCCTATAGCTTATACAAAACTTGGCTCACCAGCCTATAGAACATATTTACAAATCTTTGCATATGCATGATCTGCAACAGGGCTCGGCCTTGGGGACACTACAGTGTCAAAACTCTTGGCATACCGAAAAATAAATACACAAAACTCTGTGATAATAACTACAAGTAAATGGACCTTCACTGATTTGAAACACCAGATCTCTACGACTCTGGTTAAATTTATGATAGCATAATAGAAAACTTACCAGGGAAATGGGCTTGGTCAACTGGATTGCTAAACAATGACCTCCAATGTACATTTTCCCCTCATCCAAAAGAACCACACATAGAGCCGATGTTTATTTTCTCGAGGAGTCGCAATGACGAGGAAGGATCTCTCCTAATCTCTAAGTTGAGGGTGTACTACTAGAGTAAATGTCGAAGGACGTTGCACCATGTGCTACGACAAAGTTGGCATGACAGGAATTAAGGAAGGTCAGGTGGGAGAGCCATCGAGACTGGTGCGTGCAGGACCCATATTAAACACAGGAACAAAGCCTTAATTCTTTTCTGATAGATAACTCTTCTTAACTTACCAACCAAGATACTGTCCAGTTGTAACTAGTCAACCACTAACTAGTTCATTCAGTTAGCTTACCTTTCCATTTTCTCTATCGGTGGAACAACTTTTAGTTACAAGTTAGTTGCATAAGAAAATTGTGTGAGAGTTTCCTTGTTTAAAACCTTAAGTCGGATGACTAAAAGTGTTTTGACCATGACTGAGCCTTAAGGGAAATCCATTTTAGCGACTCAGACAATGACAAAATAATATCACTAACCATGACATAATATGAGTTATGCTAAGGTCATAACTCTCAACGTATACACAGTTTTGATGCATATGCTACTATGAGAGGGCAATGATATAAACTTGTGCATCCAACTTTTAAGAAGATTAGGACTCGAATCCTAATGTACATCATATACAGGTGGGTATATGTGTAAGTATTAATAGATTTATAAAAGAAATATATGTGTTGAAAAGATACTGGAATATTTTGACAACCCATCATATAAAGTATGATGTTAGTTTAGCATAGTACTATCCTCATATGATAGAATGTTAATATATAATTAGGGTAAACTTTAAATATCTTGTTCTGTAATTTTATTAAACGAAAAGTTGGAGATTAACGTACCGTTATAATTTTTTTTTTTTTATGTCAAATTAGAGGTATATTACATATGGTATTAGAGTAGAGTTTACAACACTGGGCCTTGAATAGGGCCACATTAAAGCTTTGGCATATATGTTTTTTTTACTTATGAAAAACTAATAAATAATTCCTTGTTACAAACAGAAAACTTTCTCTATTTCGTGTTAATTATGGCAGCTCAGAATGATGCAAAAATTAGAATGGAAGGAAATCCAGAACAGGGACCTCATAGATACCCAAGGAAGAATAGTGAGTGAAGCTCTCCTACGGAAGTACTGGAAACAATGAGGAATCTAATTGTTGAGCTACAAGTTTTCAAAGCAGACAATGAGAAATTGAAGAAAGCACAGCATGAACAACAAGAGATAAATGAAGTCCTGCTGCACAGTATAGTGACCAAGAAAATCCCAAAGGACGATAACCATGATGAAGAGATCAGCAAAAGGGCCTCCAAGAACTCTGGGCCAAAAAAAGAAAAAGGAGATAGTTCGTCAGAAGGAACACCTTCAGCTGAAGACCAAACTAAAAGAAAACACATAGACCACCTTGAAGGAGAATTTAAAAATATTAAACCAGCCACCTTTGATGGAAAATCCAGGACAGGAGAAGAAGATGAGGAATGGTTGTTGGACATCAAAAAATACTTCCAAATCTATAACTATTCTAGAAATATGAAGGTCAGAATGGCTATCTACAATCTGAAAGGGAAGGCCAACATTTGGTGGCAAGACCTGAAATTGGCCAAGGGACTAAAAGAGAAACAGTTGGAATGGTGTGACTTCGAGAAGTATTTCAAAAAACAATACCTTTCTGAAAGCTATTATGAGAGGAAAATGAAAGAATTTTATGAGTTATGAATTAGACAGATGTTGATGGAGGACCTTATAAATAAATTTCTTGAGCTACTAAGGTTCGTACTGTACATCCGAGAAGATAAGGTAAAAATCTAGCGATTCTTAAGCTGTTTACCGCAGTCCTACAGGGACAGAGTTGAGTTTGACAACCCTAGATCCTCGAGTGAAGTATTCAGGAAAGAACGAATGTGCTATGAATAGTACAAATAGCAGATAGAGTTTCCCAAAGCCCGGAAGGATAAGAAACAAGATCGAATGAACCAACGGAAGAAGGGATACCAACCAACTCCTTATCGAAATGCAACAAAAAGATTTCTGAGAAAGGATTTTCACTCCAATCATCTGAATATGCAAGGCAACCGTAAACTAGTAAATTTGGGAATGAAGAAGTTTGGGGACAGTTCTCACGAGCCATTAAAGTGCCGGGAATGTGGAGAACCTCATCTAAGGAGGAACTGTCCATGTTTAATTTTAGCAAACAGAACTATGGTTCATAATTTTTAGGAAGCCTCGATGGTGGGAGATGTTGGAAGAAGCCTGCATCGGATAAATGTAGCCATAGATGGTTAGTAAGTTGACCACCAGTCCTCTATGGTAGAGATCGAAGGTAAAATCAATAACTCTCGAATTTCTATTTTAATTGACCCTGGAGCTACGTTAAGTTATATTACCCCTGAGGTATTAGAGTCAAACAAACTTAAGAAACTGAAGCACGCAAAATCATGGATGGTACAACTAGCAACAGGAACTAAAAGGAAAGTAGTCGAATTTATTTCTGATTTGGAGTTCAGCTTAGATGGTCAAAATATAAGAACAAATCTGAACATCCTACCACTAGGAACTTATGATATGATTATCGGGATGGATTGGTTGGAGCAGCACAAAGAAGTACTAGATTGTTATACAAAGTTACTTAACTAGAAAGACAACTTTGGCACTACAAGAACAACCCAAGGTATATTAAAACATGTATCAGTCAGACAAGTTTCAACGATGCAACTCAAGAAATGTATGAGAAAAGGATGTCAATTTTATGCCATCCAAGTAACGAATCTGTTAGAAACATAAGATAAGCCTAAGTTAGAAGACTTTGTTGTCCTATGTGATTTTAGAGACATGTTCGTGGATGAGATACCAGAATTACCCCCTAGAAGGGAAATAGACTTCTCCATAGACCTACTACCTGGTTCAGCCCCTATCTCAAAATCACCTTACCGAATGAGTCTACCAAAACTGACAGAATTAAAATTACAATTACGGGAATTGTGGGACAAAGAATATATTAGACCGAGTGTCTCACCATGGGGGCCACCGATCCTCTTTGTGAAAAAGAAAGACGGTACTCTAAGACTATGTATCGATTATAGACAACTGAACAAAATAAATATTAAGAACAAATACCCCTTACCAAGGATAAATGATCTATTTGATCAAGTCGGTGGGGCCAAGATATTTTCAAAGTTGGATTTACGATCCGGTTACCATCAAGTTAGGATAAATGATGAGGACATAAACAAAACAACTTTTCGAACAAGATATGGACACTACAAATTTTTATTCATACCTTTCGGACTCACTAACACACTAGGCACATTTATGTGCCTGATGAACAATATTTTTAGTCAATACTTAGACAAGTTCGTTGTAGTATTTATCGACAATATTCTGGTCTATTCTAAAACAAAGGAAGAACATGATGAACAATTAATAATAGTTCTACAAACGTTGAGGAAATACAAAATGTACGTGAAATTTGACAAGTGTGACTTTTATCAAAAGGAAATACAATATCTAGGGCATGTCATTTCCGTAGAAGGCATTGTCGTAGACCCGGAAACGATAAAATCCATTATGGAATGGCTAGTACCTAAGGATGTGGCAGATATCCAGTCATTCATGGGAATCGCTAGATATTGTCAAGGATTTATAGAAAGGTTTTCCAAGATAGCCTACCCTATCACGTCATTACAAAATAAAGGTACCAAGTTTAACTGGTCACAGAAGTGTCAAGACAATTTTAACAAGTTGAAGGAATTATTGACAATGGCACCCATTTTGAAGGTAGTAGACCCTGATAAAGACTTCACAGTATGTGTTGATGCAAGTAAAGAAGGAGTAGGTGGTGTCTTAACTCAGGAAGGACACGTGGTTTATTATGAGTCTCATAAATTAAAAGAACATGAGCGAAATTATGTCACTCACAACTTAGAATTGGCAGCGGTAATACAGGACTTAAAAATGTGGCGACACTACATAATGGGAAGAAAATTTCTACTATTAACGGATAATAGCGGTGTGAAATATCTATTTAGCCAACTAGATATCAATGCAAGGCAAGAAATATGGCTAGCCTTCTTGAGAGAATTCGACTTTGAAGTCAGACATATGAAGAGCAAAGAAAATAAGGTAGCAGATGCTCTAAGTAGAAGAGTCCATGGGTTATTTGAGATAAATATCAGTAGGGCAGAAAGTGATCTGGAACAAAGAATAAGGATAGTAGGTATTAACGACAGAATTTACACTGTATATTAACCAAGCGCGTTTATCGAACGTCTACAATCTAAATTGTGTAACCTTGTTTGCTAGGTCACCTGAGAGGTTAACAAAAAAAAAGGAACTTGAATACGTTTTATTTCAAAGACAAAGAGGAAGCTCTGAAGTCCTTGCTTGTACAAAAGCCTAGAAGAATTATCAATCACAAGAATTAGTAAGTTATTTACAAGAAACCAGAGAATACCAACAGAGCGATAATTATTATTAACAGAATATACCAAAGAATACTTAAATTTTGATTTGGTGGTCTCGCCCTTTTCTTTCCTTGTCACTTGTCTCCTGGATGGATATCCGGGCCATGGAAGAAGCACGCAAAAAATCCCTGATGGGTCCTCGCACTAGTAAATCCCATCATTAGCGATTATACCAGTACTTTGAACAAAAACAAATATAATGGAACAAAAGTACAGTTATAGTAAACAACAAATTTAAACATAGTAAAATAGATGACGGTATTGACTTCCATAATACAAGGACTTTACCCCAAACGTTAGACTCTTGAACCCTCCCAAAATAGAGACTATAGAGAGTAATGAGAGTAAGCAGTTATCAAAGGGTGTGTCAGGACCAGACCCCTATGAGGTCGCCTTGCAACTTTTAGCGTCCCCAAGACAAGAAAACTACTGATGCAAATTTTATTCGACAGATGGAAATACCCTTATAAAATATTCACAGAACCTTATATTCAAGAGACACATACTGTAAGGAATTTCCAGGAACTGGGCGCAAACATCTTAAGTAGGATTTGCATTTATACCAAGTAAGTAATGGTTATGGGTTCCATTGAAAACTAGTTAAGGGTCTGATTTTAATGCCGACGGAAGGACTCAACCCTTCACAAAGGAAATATTGAGAGCGAAAGAGTTGTCACACACAGAGTAACCTAGACCTTTTAACATGAAAACTCGCATGTATCCGACCTTGGTCTCATCTTATAACCACCGGGTAAGAGCGTGAAGTGGTGTAACCTTGGGTATATCAAAACCCTAAACTAATTACCATGAGGCTAAACCGATAAGCCTCTGAACTTTGAGAGTGAGGAGACAGAGTGTCAAAATTCTCAGTATACCGAAAAAGAAATACATGAAACTCTATGATAAGAACTAGAATTAAAAGGAGCTTCACTGATTTGAAACACCAGATCTCTAAGCCTCTAGTTAAAGTTACGATAGCATAATAGAAAACTTACCAAGGAAATGGGCTTGGTCAACTGGATTGCTGAACAACGACCTCCAGTGTACATTTTCCCCTCATCCAAAAGAACCACACACAGAGTCGATGTTTGTTTTTTCAAGGAGTCACAATGACGAGGAAGGAGCTCGCCTAAACTCTAAGTTGAGGGTGTACTACTAGAGTAAATGCCGAAGGATGTTGGGCCATGTGCTAGGACAGAGTTGGCATGACAGGAATTAAGGAAGGTTAGGTGGGAGAGCCATCGAGACTGGTGCGTGCAGGACCCATATTAAACACAGGAACAGAGCCTTAATTCTTTTCTAACAAATACCTATCCTTCCCTTACCAACCAAGATACGAGATTAATGACAATCACTTTGTGATTGTCCAGTTGTAACTAGTCAGCCACTAACTAATTCATTCAGTTAGCTTACCTTTCCATTTTCTCTATCGGTGGAACGACTTTTAGTTACGAGTTAGTTTCATAGGAAAATTGCGTGAGAGTTTCCTTGTTTAAAACCTTAAGTCGGATGAATAAAAGTGTTTTGACCACGGCTGAGCCTTAAGGGAAATCCATTTCAGTGACTCGGGCAATGACAAAATAATATCACTAACCATGACATAATATGAGTTATGATAAGGTCATAACTCTCGACGTATACATAGTTTTGATGCATATGCTACTATGACAGGGCAATGACATAAACTTGCGCATCCAACTTTTAAGAAGATTAGGACTCGAATCCTAATGTACATCATATACATGTGGGTATATGTGTAAGTATTAATATATTTATAAAAGAAATATATCTGTTGAAAAGTTACTGGAATCTTTTGACAACCCATCATATAAAGTATGATGTTAGTTTAGCATAGTACTATCCTCATATGATAGAATGCTAATATATAATCAAGGTAAAATTTAAATATCCTATTCTGTAATTTTATTAAACGAAAAGTTGGAGATTAATGTACCGATATAAAAATAAAAAAATAAAAAAATTATGTCAAATTAGAGGTATATTACAGGTTACTATAGACTACTGATTAAGATGACCATGCTCTCTCTGTTGGGCTAAAAGCCTACGAGACTTCTTACAAAGAAAAATCTCTAAGTGTCTAGAGAAAATATTATGGAGGGCATGGCTATGCTGCTCTGAACATATTTGGAGATTTATATAATGACCAAGATATCTTCCAGACTTTTTGAAAGGGACAATATTGTTCTACTGCAGTAGGTTACTAGAATCAAGAATCAAGTTTTTGTAGTTTTGAAATAGATTTCACAAATATGCAATTTTGGTGGCTTAGGAGGGCTTTCATATCTATCCTTAGCCACTGAAATCAAAGCTTTCAGTGGCTTACAAGTTAGAATTTCGGTTCTCTAGCCACCGAAACCACAGAGAAGTGCAGAATGACACTCTTTTTGCACAGATCCAAGTTTTATCATTCTACAGGGAATGAGGATGATTTATAAGTGAAGGTTATAATTAAAAGGATTTGTTTCAATGTGTTGTTCTAGTTTTTGAGGTGCCAGCAATGTGAAAGAGATGAAGTTTGTTGCCTATTCGTGGCAAAGAATGATGTGTCTGCCCAGGTGGCATTTTTTGACCTTATCTATCAGGCTTTCAAGACCTGTTGCCTTGTCAGATGTTGAAGTGTGTCAAAGATTGTTGTAGCTATTGAAGACATGAAAATTATCCAGATTAAGGTTGACCACATAAATAAGATCTTTCCCTATTTTCATGATTTTGTTTTGAATTTCCATATTTAGCATATTTGATCCAATTTTCTTGGATCTAGAAATCTTTTGTAAAGGCCATAAAGCCAACAACTTCAAAGGAAGTGGGAGGAGGGGAAATTCAGTCCTTGAGGCTAAAGGTTTGATTTTGAGTTCTAACCTATACTGCTATTGTGATAGAGATTCTTTCTATAATATGTTTAGCCTGCAAGCTTCTTTCATTGTTATTGTCAGATCTTTTTTTCTCTTTCTGCTATATGCTTATGAGTTGAATTATGTTCTTTATCTATGTTTACACAGTCCATTGGTGACTATCATCTCACTATTTGATTAGTAAGTAAAGGATCATAAGTAGTTATTGTTGATCCGTTAGCCCATCATATCTATTGTTTTATAAATGTATGTTCTGGTTAATTGATTAGTCTCTTTATCCATTTGATTCACCTATCTGATAATAGCTCTTGAAGCCCTTGCATTTTTTGAATATCCTTAGACAGTCTTGTGATACAATCCAGTGAGTTAGATATTCATCTTGATCCAACCTCATACCCATCATTGAGTAAATCATTGAATGATTATTTAAGTTACCAGGCATCTCTGACATACAACCTAGGAGAGTTTCCTAGAGTGATAACAAATTAGCGTCGTTGCCAAGGAGAGGAGATTGAAGCTCATCTTCCCTAGGAGATGAAATAGATCCAACTTTGATGATAGACAAAGCCTGGACATCATTTGGTTGAAATCATCTATCTGGCGACTCCATGAAGGATGAATTCAGTGGTGACTCCATTATTCAGAAATCTGTTGGTGACTCCACTTGTATGATATGAAAAAGATATTTGCTAAGAGGTATGCATTCTATGATTTTTCAAAAATTGTTGGTTTCCCTAATCCAGTGCCTAGTAGAGATGAATGGGAAAATAGCCTTCCCAGATTTTGAGATGAAGATTGGGAAGTACCAGCAGAACAATTGCTGGACTTTCATGAGTGCATTCATTAGTTGCAGGTTGTGCATGAAGATGTTCAGATTCGGCTCTTCTATTTTTCATTAGAGGCGATTGTTCATGATTGGTACCAGTCTCTTCCTATTGCCAGTATCATCTCTTTGGCAGATTTTCATGCTGCCTTTCATTTATTCAGCAAAGGAATATTTTCAGCTGACATTCTATTTTCCTTAATGTTGTCATGAATTCAATTTATTGACTAAAGATTCAGATAATCATGAAGAGTATGTTGTTATTGGGGATACCTCTCATTGTGACCGATACATTGATGATCTTCACAATGTTAGCCATAGTATAGATGCTTTTGA
This sequence comes from Picea mariana, assembly GCA_032191745.1. Classification (NCBI taxonomy): domain Eukaryota; kingdom Viridiplantae; phylum Streptophyta; class Pinopsida; order Pinales; family Pinaceae; genus Picea; species Picea mariana. The sequence continues at coordinate 9,679 of JASDQU010816637.1, forward strand.
CATTTTACCAAATGCATCTATTGTGTTAGGATGTCAGTAAGATCAAATTGTCCCATTTGAAGACTTGAAAGATGATGAGAAGATTGATAGATCAACAGGTGAAAGTATTGGATCTGCAGTAGATGTTGAGGGCAGCCCACATCTTCTAGATTTGCAATTCAGGGGAAGTTGCCTTAACCATAAGGAACAAGGTGATATTTTTCCAGATCTGTTTCAAGATTTTATTTTTGATCCCGTTATTCAAGAAGCTTCCTCTCTGTCATTAGGATCTTACCTTGATACTCCTATATTCGACCCATACAGTGATGAGGAATAAGATGTTAAGTTCAACGAAGATCTTTTTAGTCTTGATATATCCTGCAAAGATATTGTTGGAGAGGAAATTGTTTGTTGTGATAAGCAAGCATATTATCATGATGAATTCAGATTACAGAGATATGTTGAAGGGGAGCATAAATTTTCAGATCAATGGTTCATCTTGCATTTTTCTCCGTCAAAGGTTGAGCATTCTACGTTCAACATTGACATCAGTGAAAGAAATTAGTAGCTGCAATACAGTCAATTGGAACAACAGCTTGAAGAGGTATTCCTTTATGGTTTTAGGGACCCTTTTGCAAACTATTTGGAAACTATGAACAACATACATGTTAAGGTATTTTTGTCATATGAAATTTTTCTTTATCATCCGTTCAAACCTCTTTTCAGTATGATCTGGCTTCCATTATTTTTGGGGTTAAGATCAAAAACAGTTTCAGTAAATCAGTTTCTGACATGGCTTCATTGGAAGAATGAGTTTACTTGATTAAGCATCATTACAATTGTTAGAGTAGGAGTAGGTAGAGAGAATAAGCTCACCCTATGAGCAAGTAGATCCTTTCAGTTGTTTCCAATTTTCTTCAATAAGTAGAGCAGGCTACAGACAAGCTACATGCAGATTATAGGTTTGCAGGGGATCAATTTTAAAGGCCAAATGACTCCATAGCCCAATTGTTAAGGCGAATGGAACTAACAGGTTCTTGGAGACTCACAGGGAGGTCTCCATCCCAATTGGAGCCAATGTTATCTCCTCAAACGACATTGAAAATTTTGAGGCATTTTTGTTCATTCATGCTTAAATTGTCATTTTTCTTGGCCATTTGTCATTGTCCATATCTTCAAATTCCCCATTACATATTCATTGATCATGTTTGCTCTAGACTCTTTTGAATCCATCTACGACCTGCATTCCAAAAATAAGATCAATGTTACCTAACTTATAACCCTAGCTTTTATGGTTTTATTATTTTCAAACAAAGAAATATATTTTTGTTGTAAATTTATCCAAAGAAAAGCTAGAGGTGTGTGCTCAAGTGTCAAACCTTGGTCCTAAGTCATCACACTACATATTAAGTCTAGTGTGTAGACCAAAGTCCATATGGTCTATATACTCTCGGGTCTTATGGCTTTCTAATAGAAGATTGAATGCCACAAATCAAGCTATAGGCTAAAGCCATATCCTAAATCACAACGCATATACCTTTGCCACAAGACGACACATATGGAAAGTTATGAGTCACATCTATATGTTCTATTCTTATGCTATTATGTTAGCCATGAGTCATAGCCAAACTATGAGTCATACTATATAATCCACCAACCCAACTCTAATCTTAATTCTACAATTTGAAGCCGCGATTCAGAGATAACCATCCATCATAATCCTAACACATCAAGTCATTTGTTATGTCATAAATTCCAGTCCACATGTCAATTAAAAAATCGACACAAAAATCCCAACGCTGAGTCAAACCACAAGTCAAAACTAAAACCTAACGCAGGTGTCCTCGACGTGGTGCAAGTCTCTGCGTTTTTGGAATGTTTGACAGGTTGAAGGCATTGGGCCCCATGGAAGAAGAGCCACGACATGTAAATGAAAGCGTTTCATCATGAGGAGCATGTCAAAATTGACAGAGAATTTTTCTGCAAACATTTGGAAAATAATAAAGCATAGAAAAGAATGCCAGGTGCCCGATTTGTAGGATGGGAAGCGTTATATCTGAGATCTATCTCTTGAAAAATTGATTCCAAGGAACTAGCTTTTCAATGTATATATGCAGATGACACATGATTTTGCAAAGGTTATAGACCCTTTTCTCTTGATTATCAAAAGGATGCAGAGCCAAAGAAATTAGCACTCTCTTCAGTTCTGGGCATTACCTTGGGTGTTTTCTCCATTTGCGGTACAATAGTACTACTATGTGGGTTCACTGCTACTTTTCCTAGATCCAATATTCACACACCTAATCGGATGCTTACCAACTTTGTTTCCATGCCCATAGAGCTCATTTTAGTAATTCCTTTTGTGGTGAAGTCATTTATGGCAGGGCTCATTTTGCTTTGATTTCAGATGCACTGAAGACAGCCATAACTAGTCAAGCTTCTCGTGTTGCTCTCCTTGGAATTTGGCAGGTGCTGCTTGGCTGGTTGTTTCCAGATGTGAATCTTCAATTCAAAGCCATATCATGCTCCCTTGACTAAACATTTCAATTAGGAAAAATATTTAGCAAGTGAACCTCTGTTGATATTTTTGTACTTATTGTGCAAACATGACAATGAGAAAAGGGCAGTTGAGACAATTGTGGGCATGCTATAATCACCAGTTAAAACTTGGAATTGTGTTGCTGCAGAGTTGGTCTGAAAACTGATAGTCAATCCAGATAATAAACCATATGTTTTTTCTTTTTCACCTCAGGTTGATTCGGTTAAACTAATGCATCAGTTGGAGATTTGGGCCCTCTAGATTTGGTTTTCCAATGGCTGATTATATGGTTCATCTCTACATACATGGAATGTTTATAAGTGTTTAATTAATCTACTGAACTTTTCTGGAGTAGATACATAGGTAGCAGCTATAGCTTCCCTTTACCATCTTGCAGAGGTTACTATAGACTACTGATTAAGATGTCCATGCTCTCTCTGTTGGGCTAAAAGCCTACGAGACTTCTTACACAACAAAATCTCTAAGTGTCTGCATAAAAGCTTATGGAGGGCATGGCTATGCTGTTGTGAACAGATTTGAATATTAATATAATGACCAAGATATCTTCTATACTTTTTGAAAGGGACAATATTGTTTTGCTGCAGTAGGTTGCTAGAATCAAGAATCAAGTTTTTGCAGTTTTGAAACAGATTTCACAAATCTGCAATTTTGGTGGGTTAGGAGGGATTTCATATCTGTTTTCTTGGATCTAGAAATATTTTGTAAAGCCCATAAAGCTAGCAACTTTAGATGAAGTGGGAGGAGAGGAAATTCAGTCCTTGAGGTTGAAGGTTCGATTTTGAGTTCTAAACTATACTGCTATTGTGATAGAGATTCTTTCTATAATATGTTCAACCTGCAAGCTTCTTTCACTGTTATTGTCAGATCTTGTTTTCTCTTTATGCTATATGCTTATGAGTTTTATTATTTTCTTTATCTATGTTTACATAGTCCATTGGTGACTGTCATCTCACTATTTGATTAGTAAGCAAAGGATCATAAGTATTTATTGTTGATCTGTTAGCCCATCATATCTATTATTTTATAGACGTATGTTCTGGTTAATTGATTAGTCTCTTTATCCATTTGAATCACCTATCTGATAATATCTCTTGAAGGCCTTGCATTGTTTGAATATCCTTAGACAGTCTTGTGATACAATCCAGTGAGTTAGATATTCATCTTATTCCAACATCATACCCATCCTTGAGTAAATCATTGAAAGATTATTTAAGTTACTAGGCATCTCTGAGATACAACCTAGGAGATTTTCCTGGAGTGATAACAGGGAGCATAGCCATAAGGATACTAAGCTCATTTAAGAACTACCGCTAGGGTTTCTAGCAAGAGAGGTTACCAAACAATTGTCACTAGGGTTACTAGCAGGTGCAGTTGCAGAAACCCTAATCCTCTCATTGAGTCACCTTAAGTGAAGGGATTGACCTTATTTTTGGATAGACTAGTGCACCCTAGCCTAGTGCATCTCCTGGTACTCTCAGCAAGCTAAGTCATCAAGGTTGAGTTTTTGGTCAAATCTAGGGTTGACCAAGTCAAGCCAACCGTGACTTACTCTATGAAGTCAGAAAACAAGTTAGATGGGGATTCTAACTTCAGAGCGTGGAAGGCAAGGATTGACCTCATCATTGCCAAGAATAAAGTGTTGGACATCATGAAAGGAAAGATCGTGGAACCCGAGTTTGAAGAAGGAAAAGAGAAGGAACCGCAGAATGTTGTAGTTATGGAGAAGTTCAGAGACAGTGAAATCAATGCCATGAGTATCATAGTGGACTCTATAAAATACCACTTGATACCCTACATCTCCCATCTTGACTCATCTAAGAAGATGTATGGTGCCCTAACAAACCTCTTCTGAGTTAGAAACATTGGACAAATAATGAGTGTGAAGAATGAGCTCCATGACATGAAGATGAATGATGATGAAAACATAACATCATACTTTGTGAGAATATCTCAGTTAAGAGATCAACTACAAGATATTAAAGAGATCATTTCAAAAAAGTAATTGGTAAACATAGTACTCAATGGTCTTCCCAAGACATGGGATGCATTTACCGCAAGAATGAACACAAGCAAGGAGTATCTTACATTTGAATAACTTTGGATTTGCTTTGCACAAGAAGAATCAAGAATCAATGCAAAAGAGAAACCCCAAAGGAAGTACGATGATCAAGCCTTCACAAAAAGGTTTAAGGATTTCAGGAATAAAAATAAGTTTGGCTCCAGGAAGAAACCAAATCAAGAGAAAGATATGTCAAGAATACAATGCTTCAATTGTCGAAAGTATGGTCACTACAAGAATCATTGTCCCGAGTTAAATAAAAGGAAGGAAACACACAAAGCATCAGTTTCTGAAGAAAGGGAACCCTCAAAGAAATCAAAGAAGGACAAAACAAACTTCTTCTTCTAAGACAAGGTAACAATGCTCTTCATAGTTCTTGTACATACCATGTTTTGCATATCTATTTCCTAGAAGATAATATGTTCCAAGAGAAACTTACCTATGGAAGAACAACAAGATAAGGATTTCCATCACTATGACTACAAGTTAGACAATACACATGAAAGGATGAAGTACATCAACAACCCCTGGTAACAATTCATGTGGAAGTTATTATCAGAATCAATCTTGAAGAAACCTAGAAGAAGTAAAGACATAAACAAGTGACACTTTGCAGAAGGCAATAAGGATGAAGACGAAAACATGGACTCTCCTAGATGGAGGGAGTCGATTATATATTTCCAAAAGAAGATCATGCATTCATGCATGAAGCAAGGATTAGAAGGGAGCCAATTCTAAACAATATGATCCATTGAATATGATGAAGTATTTATCCATGTTCCCATCAATGGTAGCAACCATGAAAAGCAGTACATGTTCAGTTTGACTTTAGAATAAGTCTTCCTCGAAAACAAGCCTTGAAGTATCTCTAGTTGTCCATCCACACCCATGATCCTATGATGAAAGGAAGAAGGAAAAATCTCCAAGGCATGGAATCTATAGAAAACTCCATGAAATCAAGAGCTAAAGAGAAATATGAGGAAGAACATGAAGATTCCAAGAGAGAAACAAAAGTCATAACAACCATTCATTCTATCGAGGATCACAAGACTACTAGCCTGATATGAACTCACTAAAAGAAATCAAAAAGAGAAACTGAAAGTTGTGATGAATGAAAGCATTACGAGATCCACAACTAGAGGTTCTCCAAGATGGAGGGAGAAGACTACTATTGCTTGTTCTAGTAAACCAGACATACCTCTACATGAGCCATCATATCATCCGCAATATCCATGGGTTGGAGTTTACATCATATGAATGCAAAGACTATTCTCAAGAATAATTGAATAAAGAGTGTATGAAGAGTAACCTCAAGGCTTTGAGGTATACCAGGAAGAGAACTTTGTATGCAGATGGAACAAGACAACTTGGTAGAGAACCTCTAATGCACAACAAAAGCATGGTGAATTTTTTTCTATAATAGAGATATTGTATCAGAATGGTTAACTCAGAAGCTCAGGATGATGGATTTCTAATCCATGAAAGACCCTCATAATGGAAAAAGAAGTACCACTTAGATATGTTCCAGTTTGACACTTGCCACGATTTTATGAGCTAGCAGGAAACAAAAGATGAATCCAACAATGATATACTATATTTATCAGAGCTATATGAAGCCTTCAAAGAATACTAGTGTTCCAGAAAGACCAAAGTACATTGAGATCAAGCATTAAATTATCCATGATGAAGTCCAGAAAAGAGAAAGTGGTTGTTCAATATATATATCTCCATAGATGAGAAGATAACCAGACATTTTGGTAAAGCCTCTGTCCAAGATGAAAGAGTTTGCGTACTCAAGCTGGAGCTCATGGAGATGACTTCCTTATTGAAAAAGGAAGAGATGACTTCCAGGTTGGGAGGGAGCAGTGATGTGTTATTTATTTATGGAAATTCATTTTTCAAGTTCAAAAAATGGTCTAGGATGAGCAGTTCCTTTCCAATTTGGAAAGTGGTTTGCGATTTTTGATAGACAAGCATTTTCCAGTTCGGAAAATGGTCTAGATCGAACGGTAATTTTCATAATGAAAATGGTTTGATGGATTTTTGATGTACCATAGACAGTGATTCCCCTTGTGGTTAACATAGGGAATAGTCTAGGACAGTCTCTCTTCTTAACGATCACTCTTAGTAGTGGTCAAGAAGACTGGTCTGCCTTGCTGAACATACATTCTTTCGAAGCTCACAGTTGTGAGAAGTTTCGAAGAATGGTCTGTTTTGGAGGTTTGTGCCGGACAGTCATTTTCTTAGGAAATGGTCTGGACAATCACTCCCTAGGGAAGATTCATTCTCTCTAGGTTTCACTTTGTTTAGTGCTGGAGGAATGGCCTAGATAGGCGAATGGTCTAGGTTCAACAATTAGGGAGAGGCATTCCCTAGGGAAGATTCATTCTCTCCAAGTTTCACTTTGTTTAGTGCCGGAGGAATGGACCATATAGGTGAATGGTCTAGGCTTATAAATAAGGATAGTTATTCTTCTTTTCTTGAGAAGAATAGTCCAGTTAGCTCATCATTGACATTTTACCTTCTGAGGGAAAATGCTCTTCCAAGTCTCATAGATGTGAGTGGGAGAATGGCCCAGATGATTCAATTTATATCATAATAATTTTTTCTGTGCAGGTTGATGATATGACTGTTATAGAGACTGTATGTCTCCGAACAATAGATGTATACTACTATGGTGGATGTGTTCCACCGATTGTGACTATATGTCCATGATCAAGTATCTATGTGTTACTTAGTGTGGTAGTGTACCACTAGATTGTAGTTGTGTACTACTATGGATAGACACAATTGTGTTCTATTGCATGACATTGTTCTGATTGCCTTGAAGACTATTAGTAGTGGTGGAAAGGATTATCAGCTAGATGGATGATCAATGGACAGAGATTTCCTAGACAAAAAATGGTTCAGGACATTTATTCTTCTAGGACATATGTCCGGATTATAAGAATGGCTCTTATGTCACTCTATGGAGTGAGTGAATTATCCAACATCATGTCTGATTACTCAGATGGAGTATGGTTTCAAGAGATGATGCAGCTGATGACACTGATAGAGATGATGGTGCTCATGATCTAGTCATGAGATAGTCTATACGACTATGTTGAGGCTACTGGGTGAATGGTATGTTTTTGCTCAAGACAATTACCATCAAATACCTCCCTAGCTAGGAGGGAGTGTTGATATTATGGTAGCTGCGGGAGGTATTTACCTCCACGTGTAAACCTGACGAGAATAGAATATTTCAGGAAGCAAGAAGAAACCCTAATTAGTTGGCTAATAACCCTAGAAGACAATTCGGCTCAAGAAGATAATTTGTATTAGGTTATTAGCCTCCAAGAGAAGAAGTCGACTAAAGGAAATATTATATACTAAGTAAATAGGCACCCAGAATGAGAAGTCAACCCAGGAAATTTTCCATTTTTATTATAAATACAGGAGGTCAATATTCATTCTGGCAAGCATTCTCAAAACTACAGAAGCAACACTTATGCACACTGTAGTTGGCCAATTTGTGCGCAAGTCTGGCTGAGAGCTGTCATTACAGCTGCTACAGCTAGTAGATTTCGGTTTTGGCTTGGACTATCTCTTGGTTATGGTTTTCACTCTCTGATCAGCTCTTGTTACTCTTTCTTGGTGCGCTATTCTTGGAGAAAGATGCGCCACCCTTTGTTTGTCTATCTAGCCTAGGGTTAGGGTTTGCTTCCGGAATGATTCTCTCTCAAGGTTAAGGTGCTCGGTGATGGCTTCGTCCTATGGTTGGGTGACAATAATGATATTGTCTATGGTTAAACAAGCACATCCATCATAGTGTAACATCTGCCTCAGCTGAATCATGGATTGACTAAGTACATTCACCGCATAGCATGAATCTGGTCTGGTGTAACTAGATACATCAATGATTCAATCAATTGTGGATCAATCTCGTCTGAATCATCATCATTCATTTTCTTCAAATCCATCATAGTGGTTTTTCATTCTGTCATATTGAACTTCTTTAATATTCCCACTGTATGTTTTTCTTGACTCAGGAAAAATCTCATCGGTCCTCTGTCATAATTCTTTTCCCAAGAAGTAGTGTATCATAATAAGATCCTTCATCTCGAAATCAGAATTCAAATCTTACTTGTATCCAACAAAACGACTTCTTGAATAAGTCATCAAAATCATGCTTTCGTCACAAATGTAGTAATATAGTTTCGGTTTAGAAACACTTTTGTTGAAACCCAAACTCATCAAGAATCCATCTATATGGTATAGTTTCCAACTCATGGATGGTAGTACAGATGAAAGTGCATCGGTCTACTGAATTAATATCTCTCATCATAGTTCACTCCCTCTACTTGTGATAATCCTCTGGTTTTAGATCTCGCTTTGTATTTCTCGTTACTTCCATAGGTTACATGTTTGATATTATAGGTCCTTTTGGAAGTCATTTCATACTTCCCTTTTGGTCTCTGAACAATATCTCATACATAATTTTTTAAATTATACTTGTATTATTCTATGATGACATATTGCCGTACTTGTTCACCCATAGCTTCTTCATGGTAGGGAGTCTCAGAATCAATGAAGAGGCTCATGGCTAAAGGATAGCTTGAAAAATATCTTTTGATTTCTTATGATGTCCCTTAAGGGACTTGTATGTTCCTCTACCTCCTGCAAAGTTTTTTTGACTCTAAACAAGCCTTTTATTCCCTACTACAATATCTCTTCGCATATCAACTGGAGCGGTTGAACTGTCTGGAATATTGTCTGTCTCCATATGAACTGTTGAAGGGGGATAAGGTATTGTATCTTCCTTCCTTTTATTTATTTTTTACTCTCTCTTGAGTCAAGTAACTCTCTCTGAAGTCAGAAGGATGAAAGTCTTGTTTTATTTGTTTTCTATACCTTTTATGTCTTCTTTGATGAGCATAATAATCGATCAATAAGGTTTGGACTCCTGTAACAAGGATAATGGTCCAATTCATGAGGGATCCCATACTTGAGATAATACCCTTCACTTATTAAGAAAGAAATCAACTATAAAATTGATCATCATCTAATTTACCTCGATCTGTAGTCATGCTCAACTCTATGTTTGTTCTTTAGATTAATTACTTCTCCTCTCTCTTATATTCATTATTTTGGGGTGGGTCTGGATCAATGTTAAGAGTGGAAGGATATTGTCTTCCTTTCTTCCTGGCTGGACAATTTCTTGCATAATTGCCATATTTGTCATATCTGAAGAATTGAATTTCTGAAACATCTTTTCTCTGATTGTGATCTAGGCCTGATGGATACTTCTCATCTCTAAATGTTTGTCTAAACTTTCTTTTGAATATTCCTCCTGTCTTTGTATGAAGTGCAATAGCATGGTTTTCATCAGGGATGTCTTCCAATCCTCTATTTCTATGTCTAACTTCTTCTTGAGTACAGTCTGTCCACAGATGATCAAAATTTGGTAACTTTTCTCTTTGATTGAAGCTTTGAAGAAAAGGTTCCCAGTGTTTTGTACGATTGTTGAGAGTAGATATGACAAGTTCTATGTTAGACTTGATTTCTCCAATGGAACCTAGTTGTTCTTTGATCTCTGATATCTTCATAAAGAAGGTAGCAACTATATCACCCTTTGTCATCTTGGTACTTTGAAGTTGGGCCTTTAAGGTAAGAGTTCTGAGGATGTTTTCACTTTCAAGCATATTTTTTAATGCTTCATACATTTCATAAGTTGTCTTTAGGTTGGAAATACGAGATAAGAGATGATCTCTTGCTGAGTAGATGACTATTTTTCTTGCCTTGACATATTCTTCCTTTTTTATATTCTTCTCTTCATTGGTAGCTGTATCTAGTAAATTTTTTGTTACCACATACAAAAGGTCATCTTATTCAATGGTGACGTGAAGCCTTGACTTCCAAAAGTTGAAGTTGCTTGTTCCATCAAGCCTATCTTCTACTAAAGTTTTGTTCTTCATTTTTTCAGATTTATTCTCAAACTCTCACTAACTGGACTTAGAAAACCTAATGGTTTTGTTGTGCTTATGACCAATAACAATAAAATTTGAGAGTATCACATGAATTCTTGTTGAGTTGAAGCGTTTCTTCAATAAGTTGAAAAAACCCTAAGATCAAGATTTTGCAGAAAATTTTGGCACCCTAGAAACCCTAGGGCCAAAAACTCAAAATCCTCGAACATTCACTTTGAAGATCTTTAGAGATGCGTTGAGGAAGGTTGTACAACATGATCCAAGTTTTAGCTCAAAATTCCACTTGTAAGGTGATGGAAAGGCTAATCAAGTGAGGGTCTTACGAATTTATGCAGAAACCCTAGAGGCCGTATGAAACTGCAGAAGGAGGGAATCTTAGATTTTAATTACTTGTGCAGGGGTTCTTCAAGACATATGCTCTAATACCATGTTGATTTTTAAATATTCAAGGTTTAAGCATGAAGTTTATTCCATTTTATCATTTAACTTAAACCATAAACATTTTTGTTGCGACAACCAAGATCACAAGAAAAAACACCATGCACAAGTACACAAGAAGTATCCTGGGAAACCCTTCTCAACAAGGGAAGAAAATCTAGCCAATCACATTCTATATTATTCAAGATAAATAACTTCACCACCAAGAAAACCTAGCAGACAAGAGGGTGATTTCAAACCCTATAAGACTAGCACCCAGTAGAGGTGTGCACTTTTCTGAAGAAGGTGTACTTGTTGAAATTTCCAAACTCACGTAAAAGATATGATTTCTCAATGGGGAATTTACCTTTACTTATATTAGACTTGAATTATCAACAAAAGTATCTATTGGAACAATAGGTTCAACCTATCTAACTCACAATATAATTAATAATAACCATATTAATTATCTTTTACACTAATTATCAATTACATTAAGGTGGGGCCAACCTATACCCTTTACATTACAATTAGGGTTACGGGTAATTCTGACTCTTAAAAAATATAGCAAGGGATATCATACACCCACTAGTGATCAACCACTAGGGGCACATCCATAGGGATGTCTATATCTCTATCTAACTATGTCTCAAAGGAGAACCACACTCACTAGTGCTCAGCCACTAGGATCATATTCACCTGTTCTCATCCACAGGCACATCCAACTCAAAAGATTTTCTTTCCCACTGCATTACACAAGAGATTCATCTGGAGTTCATAATCTCAATTCTCTTCTTAGAGGAGGCTAATACATCGTCTTCATCTCCTTCTCATAATGATGCACCCATCTCATGGGAATTAACACATTCACCTTGTGCTTAAGCACAAGAACATCCAACTCATTGGATATCCTTTCTCACTGCTTTACACAACAAAATCATATGGAATTATTCTCAACTCTTTGTAAGGAGGAGGCCATCACTATGTTGCAGTTATGTCTCATATAGGAACCACACACCCAAATCATGGGCTCTCTATCATGTCGAATCAATCAATCTGTGTCCTGGAGGATGTCTCACATAGTTGTAATCATCAGTAGATCTTAGGTGGATCTAGGTGTGTGTACACTTCTCCTTGGGTTTCCTTGGACAATGTTGGAGCTTGGAGGGATAAGTGTGGGGATAGGTTCCCTGATCTGAGGTCTGGAGGGTAGGTCTGGAGGGTAGTTGGATACCTCTGAGGGTAGCTAGCCACAATTCTACGAGACTTCCTGGTTAGCATGTGATGGAGCCGGGAAGGGTACTGGTGCAACCCGAGGGATTAAGATGCATAGAAGGAAGAAAACTAACTTGGGATATGTAGTCTGATGGGGAATGAGAGTCTGTAGGTTGGAGTGTTGCATATGTTTGGTACCATGAACTAAACCATGTTGGTACTAATTGTGGACTATAACTCTTTTTGCTACTAGATTTATAGCCCGATATTCGGGGTGATCCACTACTGAGAGAGTATGAGCAATGAGATCTATGGTTGGGTGGAATATAGTAGGTCTGCAGTGAGTTTGTGGATTTTTAAGAGATAATTATTATGTTCCTATTTTTATGTTAAATGCTATGTTGTATGCTTTACTCTTTGAATCATATAATGATTTTGTTATGGATTTGTATGTTAAATGACATGTTTTATTTAAATGTGTATGTTGTGGTGAATGTAAGAAGGAAATTGGTGAAATTTATTAGTGCCCCTACATCCCAGCAACACCGGGGTGGATACGTCCAGGTACACTACAATCCTTAATAACTCATTACATTCACTGACTTCTACCATTATAGATTAGTAGATGACTAGGTAGAATATCTCTAGAATATTATTCGGTTCATCTTTAGATGAAGAAGTTATAATAAGATCTCATACTAGGCCTAAGAGATAGGATACACATGATTGTTGAGGATGTTCCCTTGATGTTATTGATTGGGAAATGAAACATTAATAGGAATAGAATTATAGGTCCTTCCAAACTCTAGATTATAGGAATAGAATTATAGGTTATAGAACCATTAATATTCAAACTTTATATTATAGGAATAGAATTATAGGTCCTTCCACTATTTCCTAGATATTCTCTGATCTTTGTTGATGAACTGACTCAATGTTGACTTTGAGGTGGCCAACTACTGGAATGTAGAAAAAATGGACATGTCACCATCCTAAGATATCTATGAGGAGCTTCCAAGTGTTCTATTTGATCTTGATGGATCATCTTCATGCCAAACTTGGACTCATCATACGTTGAATACCTATAATATTTGCAATGTTGGTAATTGAGTGAGTAAAATGACTTCTTACAATGTTTATAAACTAAAATCATGAATTTTGAACCAAGAACAACTTTTAACCTTTATTATGCATACTATACCATTATGCTAGTGGAAATGGTAAAAAATGAAAGGTTCTGATAAAAAATGAGGGTGAATGGCTTGGTTGAAATGGCGAAAAGAGAATCAAAACTAACACCCAACAATCACCATGACCAATAGAGATACAAAAATTTATTTCCTTGACCAAATCCATGCAATCCAGCTAAGTGAGCCTTCACCGCTCATCTCTAGGATAATTTCAATGGGGTATCGAAATCCCTTTCAAAAAATTCATCACATGCAATCGATGGGATCTAAAAGAACAAGAAACCACAACACTTGACCTAAATTTTCCCCCCTTTCCATAACCAAAACCAGCGAAACTTCCCTCAAAGTCAAGCTATATGGGAATACCACATGCTCCCCCTATCACCTAGGTCTATGTCTACAATTTACTATTGAAATTTCAAACCCATGGTACACATGCCTAATCATGTATGACAATGGTATGCCCATTTACATATAATTAAAAATGTAAACTCCACCTCAATAATTTCACTAGAAAACCTCCACCCTTTCTATGGAAAATCCACTTGCCACCATTGCTTTGAATCTTAGTGATTCTATCAACACTCTTCTTCCATCCTTGACTTGCGACCATTACCACCTCTCACAACTCATCATACGGGTCCACGATTATTTTTTTGAGGAATTCCATCAAACACTTATCGTGCATCCATCCATGAAACTACAAAATTTGGCATTCATAAGTAATATACCCAAGAGGAAACCTTTCTTTAATTTCTTCCATGTCCTCCAACAATGTCACCCCACCATCCTTTCTCCTTAATGTCCAATGGCCTTACAAACTCATAGGGTTTTTCCTGCTCAAGGAATAAGTTCCAAACCCTTACTTCCCTTGCAGTGGACTCTCCTTCTCTTCATTTGAATGAAAATAATCCCTGAACTCTCAAAGACCGTCATCGGACTTTAGTTCTTATACCACTTGTTGGACTTCTATCCTACCTTAGTTTTGATACCACTTGTTAGAATTCTGTTCTACAAACCGAATTAATGAACATAGAATAATAAGATATAAAACACACACTCCACACACCAGAATGAAATGGGGAAATGGTATTACAAATCTCAAAAATCTCCTCCTGGACTTCTACATTTGAGAGGGAGAGATCTCAAGCATTTCCAGGATACAGAAAGCTAAATGCTTGAGAAACCTCCAAACCAATGTAACAAAAAATATATGTGTTGTCAGAACCCAACACAAAGTTCTTATTGACCATTTTCTATCAGTTACAATCCTCTCAGGCCATGCCATTAAGTTTTAAAAAAAATTGAGCAACTAGATTTCTTCAGAATTACTGAAAACCTGCTTCTACACCTAGAGAGAATAGTGTTATGCATCTCAATATAGAAGGGTACAGATGCATAGTCAACATTACTTAACTCATCATTTTGTATTTACAAAACAAAAAGGGTACATTAAAGATGAGTTAACATATATGTATATCGTTGGAGTTTTCTTTAAAAAACACTCAAAATTGTTGCAGGAGCATCGCGCACTCATCAAGCGAGCCAACACATTGAGAGGAAACAGCTCGACAGCGCCAGCACCAAATTTTTGAAACACCTAGATATTTGTTGCGCAAGTCTTTAATGAAGACATTTATGAAAGCGCACTTGTTTATTGTAAATGGACCTTGAGCGGATAGCTCACGTCCTTAGGTAGATGAGGCATTTAATAGATTTAATGTAAGTAGATAGAACATTTATTTTCTAGATTTGATAGCAAGAGGGAAACAGGATATAGACACCCTCCTTTGTACATTGTATTATTATCAAGCATTCAGAGGAGAGAGAGCATGCAGATAAGTGTTTAAAGAACCTCCATGTACAGATATTGAATTAATAGAAAAACTTTGATTCAATTCCATGGCTGTGTTATTCTCTATGTAGTATTGATATTATGCTCATGAATGTTTGCTTCTTGTCATGCATTTTCTTTTATATGTTGTGTATGTGATTTCATGGTTGGAGTGAAGTCTGTGAGAACAAGGAGTTAGTTTCAATTGTTTCTCTATCTTGAACCAGAGAATTCCTGCAAGGAGTGCAGTTGAATTTGTCCATGAGGAGTGTGTGACTGCAGGGTTCAAGTGGAGAAAGCTTTTAATTCTAAGTTCTCAGAAGTGCAGATTTAGCACCGAAGCTGTGCAAGGCATGCACAGGCTGGACGAGGTCTCAGAGTTGCGATTCTGAGCAGAAAGAGGGAAAGGATGCTGTTGTAGGTGTGCACAGAAGTCGTGAAGACGTCAACATTTAGCATGGTAGAATATTTGCCGCAAGGAGTGCGTGCAAGAACTTCTCCCTGAGGGAATTGAAGTCGTCGAAGCTCAGGGGGGGATAGGCCTTCAGGATTGTTGAAGGGCACTAGAGATAAGTCATGCAAGCAGGTGAATGGAAGATTATTGGTTGGCGAGCCGGTTCATAGAGGGAGATACTTCTTGTTTGAGGATTGCGCAAGAAGGAACATGGATGTGAAGTCTACAGTGCAGACAGAAGAAAGTTCAAAGTTCAGTTGGATAGGAACCGTCGATCGGGGTTACAAGGGACATTGGCTCTATTCGTGGATCGGGCATATCGACGTTTTGTGTGTAAGCGATTGGAAATTTGGCCGTAGAGATCGCGAGATCGCGAGGTGCGAAGTTCCAAGGAATTTCATAGTTCGTGGGGACCACAAGAGTGGTGACATGGCAGGTGATCTTGGGACATCGGGATCTTGGGAGTTGAAGGTCCAAGAGGTTTGTCTCGCGAGTAGAGAGGACTCGAGGGGACGAGATAGCGAGCTCTTCGGAGTCTCGACATCTCAGAGTTCGGGGACCGAAGGACAGGGTGTTTGAGTTCACGAGAGGCGAGGTCGCGAGGTAGCGATATCGCGACATCGACATTTCAGCACGTCGTGTATTCATGGTTTGAAGACTCTAAGGCTTGGGGTTGGAAGTCATGAGGCGTGATAACACGAAGTCCCGACAGAAGAAGGAAGAAACTGTGGGTGCAGATCTTTCGATAGGAAGATAGAAGAGCATTTGGAGCTCTTCGGGCCGAGAGAAGAGAAGGTCCTGGTGAGGCGATCGTAATCCGAGGAGTGCGGTTGTGTCAGTTGTGGTATCAGAGTGGGAGTTATTTTATTTTTGTAGAAGAGAAGAAGAAACACCATGCCGCCCAGAAGAGAAAGACAGTCGCCAGATCCTGAAGACAGGGAAGTGCGGAGAAGAGGTAGGCCAACAGGAAATGTAGAAATGGAGCGGCAGATGGGAGATCTCCGAGCAAGGCTCGAGGAGATGGAGACTGCACAAAGACGCGGAGTTGGTGCAGGGGATCTTAGTGATTCCGAGGTTGAAGAGGAAGCTGGGCATGAAGAAGAAGTCACAGCAGAAGATGCATCAACCGAGCGGTTGATCAAAGCCATCGCAAGGATGGGGGCGAAGGCGAAAATGGACATTCCAGTCTATGAAGGGAGTCTGGATGCAGAAGAGCTATTGGACTGGATCCGAGCTCTTGACACTTACTTCGACTATGAGGATATCAAAGAGGATAAAAAGGTAAGACATGCAGTTACGCGCTTGAAAGAACATGCAACATTGTGGTGGGACGAGCTACAAGCTGATAGACGCTGCAAAGGCAAGAAAAAGATCAAAAGCTGGGATCAAATGATTGTGAAGATGAAAGCGAAGTTCATCCCCAGGGATTACCATATCACACTGTTCAGGAAGATGCAGAACCTGAGACAAAAGTTGATGACAGTGAAAGAGTACACCAAAGATTTTTACAAGCTCAACATCAGAGTAGGTCATCGGGAGAGCGATGCTGAGAAAGTGGCTAGATATCTGAATGGTCTGAGGTATGACATTCTGGATGAACTGAGCATGCTTACCATCAGGATGGTGGAAGATGCTTACCAATTGGCTCTGAAAGTTGAGGAGAAGCTGAGCTGTAAGCAAGGTCAGCGAGGGCGAGGCAGAAGCCATCCCAGAGGCAAGGTAGTTGTCTAGGAAAGAACTCAGAATCCCAAGGAGGAATGGAAGAAACCTCGGGGTAAGGTTGAGAGAGGTGGAACCTTACAACGAGGACCACATGCTGAACAGAGGACACAGCATACCGAGCAGGGTGGTGGTTATGCTGATGCAAACACTCTTCCTCGTACTAGAGGTCGAGGTAGAGGAAGAGGTGGAGCTATCACATGTTTTACATGTGGAAAGAAAGGGCACAAGTCATTCGAGTGTCCAGAGAAGAAGAAAGATGCAGGAGAAGCTCACATCACTGAAGCACAGAGGCGTGATGTTGAAAATGATGATGATACAGGAAGTGGAAGGTCACTGACGGTGCACAAAGTTCTCTTAACACCCAAGAAGGAGGTGGAGGACGCAGCTCAGAGGACCAGACTTTTCAGAAGCACATGCAAGACCAAAGGCTGGAAATGCAAGGTCATTGTGGACAATGGAAGCACCGATAATCTCGTTTCAACTAAGATGGTGGAGAAATTAGAGCTGGAGACGACTGATCACCTGAGTCCATACAAGGTCTCATGGCTATAGAAGGGACATCAGGTGAGTGTCACTAAACAATGTTTAGTTGAATTTAAAATGGGTGAATATAAGGACAAGGTCCTATGTGATGTTATTCCCATGGACGTATGTCATGTATTGTTGGGTAGACCATGACAATATGACCGAAATGTGGTTCATGACAGGAGAATGAACACATACACTTTGGAGAAGGATGGGAGGACACACAGATTACTTCCGATAAAGGATAAAGAAGTGAAGCCAGACGTAAGCAGTACCATACTTCTCATGAGTGGGAAGGATCTTCTCACAGAGATGGAGAGAAAGGAAGATCCACAATTCTTTGTGGTCAGGAAACCGAGAATTGTCCTGACTAGCACAAGAGTGGATGACCTACCTGACGAGATTCAGGAACTGCTGGCAGAGTTCGCTGACATGATCGTGGACGAACTACCTCGTTCGTTGCCACCGATGAGGAGTGTGAGTCATCACATCGACCTCATACTAGGAGAAAGTTTACTGAACAAGGTTGCATACAGATTGACGCCACAGGAAAGTGAGGAGGTGAAGAACCAGGTCCAGGAATTATTGGATAAAGGACTGGTTAGGGAGAGTCTAAGTCCGTGTGCTGTTCCGACAGTGCTAAGTCCGAAGAAGGATGGAGTCTGGAGGATGTGTACAGACTCCAATGAAATAAATAACATAATCATCAGGTACAGATTTCCACTGCCGAGAATGGATGATCTGATGGATTGCTTGAGTGGGGAAAATTATTTTTCAAAGATTGATCTGAAGAGCGGATATCACCAGATTCGCATGAGGGAAGGTGATGAATGGAAGACAACATTCAAGACAAATGAAGGTTTGTAGGAATGGCTGGTCATGCTGTTTGGTTTGACAAATGCACCGAGCACATTCATGAGACTGATGAATGAAGTCTTGAAGGAATTCATTGGAAAGTTTGTAGTCGTATACCTGGATGATATATTGATATACAGTAAGACAAAGGTTGAACATTTAAAACATTTGGCCATTGTAATGAGCAGGCTACAGCAAGAGAAGCTGTTAGTCAACATGAAGAAGTGTTTGTTCATGAAGACAGAGCTCATTTATTTGGGTTTTTTCATATCAGCAAATGAGTTGAACATGGATCCTGAGAAGGTGGAAGTGATCAAGAATTGGCCATCACCGAGAAATGTTTTTGAGGTGAGAAGTTTCCATGGACTGGCTAGTTTCTACAGAAAATTCATTAGGAACTTCAGTGGAATTAGCACAGCAATGATGGACACAGTGAAAAAGCGACATAAAACTTTTCATTGGACAACAGAGGCTGAGAAGAGCTTCAATCTATTGAAGCTGAAGATCACAGAGAAACCAATGTTGTTGTTGCCAGATTTTCAGAAGACATTTCAGGTGAAATGTGATGCCAGCGGATATGCTATAGGAGCGGTCTTGAGTCAGGAGGACAGGCCAGTTGCATATTACAGTGAGAAGCTGGATGACGCGAAATTGAAATACTCCACGTATGATAAAGAGTTTTATGCTATCATACAGGCACTAAAGAAGTGGAGGCATTACTTGATCCCAAAGGAATTTGTATTGTACAACGATAATCATGCATTGCAGTTTGTGAGTCAACTGGATAAGTTGAATCAGAAGCATGCAAAATTGGTAGAGTACATGCAGAATTTCACATTTGTGATAAAATACATTTCAGGAACTGCTAACAAAGTGGCTAATGCTTTGAGCAGGAAATGTTTGTTGTTGAAGGAGTTCAGAGTCAAGACGTTGGGCTTTGAAAATCTTAGGGACATGTATGCAGGAGATATAGATTTCGGAGAAGCATACGAAGCAACTGAGAATCCCGTTCTCAGGGATCAGAGCCCATGGATAGACTACATGATCTAGGGGGGATTGCTGTTTAGAGGCAATCAACTATGTATTCCAAATCGCTCCATGAGGGAGAACCTGCTAAAGGAGAAACATAGCAGTGGATTAGTAGGACACTTTGGTCACGATAAGACATTCGCAAAGCTGAGCGAGGCATATTTTTGGCTAGGGATGCGTGCATATGTAAAGAGGTTTGTTGACAAGTGCAAAATTTGTCAGCATTCGAAGGGCCGAAGGCAGAACGCGGGTTTTTATCAGCCATTGCCCATACTGGAGAGACCATGGGAGGCGGTAAGCATGGACTTTGTATTAGGATTACCAAGGACGCAGAGAGGAGTTGATTCCATCTTTGTGGTGGTGGACAGGTTTTCTAATATGGCACATTTTATTCCGTGTCAGAAGACCAGCGATGCAACTCACATCGCAAACTTGTTTTTCAAAGAAATTGTTAGACTTCATGGATTACCGAGAAGCATAGTCTCGAACAGGGATACCAAATTCATAGGTCATTTTTGGAGGACGCTATGGAAGAAGCTAGGGACTAACTTGGCGTTTAGTTCATCTTACCATCCACAAATAGATGGGCAGACCACGGTGGTCAATAGAAGTCTTGGAGACTTGCTGAGAAGCTTGGTGACAGAGCACCATAGCAGCTGGGACAACATATTGCCGCAGGCAGAGTTCGTGTACAACGATTCAGTGAATCAGAGTACAGGAAAAAGTCCATTTCAGATTGTGTATGGGACACAACCGAGGGGAGTTTCTGAACTGAGGGAGTCAAAACAGATCATGACTAGAAGTGCTAGCACCGAAGAGTTCACTGAAGCAATGAGAGAACTTCACAGCAAGGTGAAGCAGTGATTACAAGACTCAAATCAGGAGTATAAGCGCAGAGACGATCAGCGGAAGAGACAACTTCAGTTCGAAGCTGGTGATTTGGTTCTAGCACACTTAAGGAAGGAAAGGTTCCCAAGGGGAACATATAGAAAGCTCAAAATGAAAAAGATTGGGCCATGCAAAGTCCTGAGAAAATTTGGAGAGAATGCATATGAAATTGAATTGCTGGATGGCATCGAGATATCTCCGATATTTAATGTTTCATATTTATACCCATATAAGGCTGGAGAAATAGAAACTGGAACTGAAGAACCAGTAATCCAGTGGCAGAAGAAATTACCAGTAACAGAGAAACCGCAGATGGAGTGCATACTAGATAAGCGGGTGGGAAAGAAGACCAGGCGAAAGAAGTATTTCGAGTATCTGGTGAAGTGGAAGAATCATCCAGTGGAAGATGCCAGCTGGGAGACAGAAGCAGTGATTCAAAAGCATGGGCAGACCTTGTAGGAGCTCATGGACAGGAGCCCATGAAAGTTTTCAAGCCGAGGAGTATGATGCAGGAGCATCGGGCACTCATCAAGCGAGCCAGCACATTGAGAGGAAACAGCTAGACAGTGCCAGCACCAAATTTTTGAAACACCTAGATATTTGTTGCACAAGTCTTTAATGAAGACATTTATGAAAGCGCACTTGTATATTGTAAATGGACCTTGACCGGATAGCTCACGTCCTTAGGTAGATGAGGCATTTAATAGATTTAATGTAAGTAGATAGAACATTTATTTTCTAGATTTGATAGCTTTAGATCTCGAGAGGGAAACAAGATATAGACACCCTCCTTTGTACATTGTATTATTATCAAGCATTCAGAGGAGAGAGAGCATGCATATAAGTGTTTGAAGAACCTCCATGTACAAATATTGAATTAATAGAAAAACTTTGATTCAATTCCATGGTTGTGTTATTCTCTGTGTAGTATTGATATTATGCTCATGAATGTTTGCTTCTTGTCATGCATTTGCTTTTTTATGCTGTGTATGTGATTTCATGGTTGGAGTGAAGTCTGTGAGAACAAGGAGTTAGTTTCAATTATTTCTCTATCTTGAACCAGAGAATTCCTGCAAGGAGTGCAGTTGAATTTGTCCGCGAGGAGTGCGTGACTGCAGGGTTCAAGTGGAGAAAGCTTTTGATTCTAAGTTCTCAGAAGTGCAGATTTAGCACCGAAGCCGTGCAAGGCATGCACAGGCTAGACGAGGTCTCAGAGTTGCGATTCTGAGCAGAAAGAGTGAAAGACTACTATTGCAGGTGTGCGCAGAATTCGTGAAGATGTCAACATTTAGCGTGGTAGAAGATTTACCGCAAGGAGTGCGTGCAAGAACTTCTCCCTGAGGGAATTGAAGTCGTCGAAGCTCAGGGAGGGATAGGCCTTCAGGATTGTCAAAGGGTAGCAGAGATAAGTCATGCAAGCAGGTGAACGGAAGATTACTGGTTGGCGAGCCGGTTCATAGAGGGATATACTTCTTGTTCGAGGATTGCGCAAGAAGGAACATGGATGTGAAGTCTACAGTGTAGACAGAAGAAAGTTCAAAGTTCAGTTGGACAGGAACCGTCGATCGAGGTTATGAGGGACATTGGCTCTATTCGTGGATCGGGCATATCGGTGTTTCGCGTGGAAGCGATTGGAAATTTGGTCGTAGAGATCGCGAGATTGTGAGGTGCAAAGTTCCGAGGAATTTCGTAGTTCGTGGGGACCATAAGAGTGGTGACATGGCAGGTGATCTCGGGACATCGGGATCTCGGGAGTTGAAGGTCCAAGAGGTTTTTCTCGTGAGTAGCGAGGACCCGAGGGGATGAGATAGCGAGCTCGTCGGAGTCTCGGCGTCTCAGAGTTCGGGGACCGAAGGACAGGGTGTTTGAGTTCACGAGAGGCGAGGTCATGAGGTAGCGATAGCGTGACATCGGTGTTTTGGCACATCCTGTATTCAGGGTTTGAAGACTCTAAGGCTTGGGGTCGAAAGTCGCGAGGCGCGATAACGTGAAGTCCCGACAAAAGAAGGAAGAAACTGTGGGTGCAGATCTTCCGATAGGCAGATAGAAGAGCATTTGGAGCTCTTCGGGCCGAGAGAAGAGAAGGTCCTGGTGAGGCGATCGCAATCTGAGGAGTGCGGTTGCATCAAAAATGATTGAAAAGGCTAAATGTAGTGAAAGAGTAAATACTAAGTTCTATCAATCATCGAGTTTCAAATTTCTAAGCCATAATTTTCTATCAATTACGGTCCATTGAGTTTAGGTTACTATCGGGCCATAGTGCCAAGTTTCATAGAAAGTCTAAGAAATTGGGTGACTTTAGAAATACCGAAAACCCTTGGGTTATATACTTGTAAATGTATCTCAATACAAAAAAGACTTGCAGTCTATATTAAGAAATAGATATGAATACATAAGAGTATAGATGAACCAATTTTTTTTTTGAAAGAATGTCCATAAGATAACAAACAATTTGAAATAATTCACAATTAATCAATTTGAGAGAATGGAGAAACATGTTCTTACATGAATAGTGAGTTAGAGCGTTGTAGACAATGTGTTCCTGAGATCAATCTAAATTGATACCTTGTCTAAAAATACTATGGCACAAGTTCGCTGTAACATTACTAAACTCCAAAATAATAGAATGTCACCACTGAGTGTAGTAGAAATAACAATTGTGTAGATCTTCTATTAGTTGCATGGGAAAAAAAACATATCTTAAGAATATGGTCTATATTTTGTTTTTTCAATAAGAAAAAAACTTATATTAGAAAATATAGATTTTTTGATACAATAACTGTCAAAATGGATCAAACCTATCAGATCCTTTGGTACTATAGTGCATACACTCCTATTCATAATACATATTACAACAACAAAGCTAGGTGTATACTATGAAGTATACAACCTCAAAAAATACATATCCAAAACACAAACAAAAAAAAAAGGGTTTCTTTACCCTTGTATCTATGCAAGTTTAACTGATATCTAATCTATCGAAAGATGATCATATTCCTTGTTATATCTTCTGTATATGTGTTGTGATTTTAGTTGTAGAAATCTCTTTCTCAACACTCTAATTTTAGTCATCCAGGGATGTAGGGAGACCACCTGTAGATTATTTTCATTAGTAACCCCATCTATAATAACCTTTGAATCACCTATCAGCTGTAACCTTGTTATCTTTTTATAGCAAGAAAAAAATAATATGCACCACAATCCTAAAAGTTCAGCCCTGGCATTAGTACCACTACCACAATTCATCTTGATTTTGAAAGTGCCCAGGACTAGAGACTTTAATACAGCCCATGCCCCACATTTGTCACCCCTTTCTTGTGAAGCACCATCAAAGAATCCCACAACTAGATCCCAGTATAGGAGGTCTATCAATCCTACTAACCTTTGTAGAGAGAACTAATTGTGTTTCTCCCAAATCCTAAATAATACTATTACAAACTTTGTCCCTATTTAGATGTCGATATTCAAATATATCCAGACTCCTAT
This sequence comes from Picea mariana, assembly GCA_032191745.1. Lineage (NCBI taxonomy): Eukaryota > Viridiplantae > Streptophyta > Pinopsida > Pinales > Pinaceae > Picea > Picea mariana. The sequence continues at coordinate 33,861 of JASDQU010816637.1, forward strand.
GTTTCCAAACCTCCTATTAGATAAAGCAAGGTATTTCTATCCAATTTTTCTTCTTCCTTTTCAAGTTTTGAAAGCATTATACAATTTTCCCTCCTTCCCAAACACTCTCTAGTCTTAAATCCTTGTGATTTGTATACCAAATATCTTTTGTAAAGCTACAATCCACAAAGAGATGGCACACATTTTCCTCATTACTCCCACATAGAACACATCTGCTAGGCCCAAGAAAACCTCTTTTGACCAAATTCTCCCAAGTGAGAATTATCTGTTAAAGAAGTAACCACATAAAGAGTTTGACTTTTAAGGGTAACTGTCAATTCCAAAGATCAGTATACCAGAAAACTGGTGCTACCACTACATCCTCTAGAAATTGAACTTCATAGGCTTGTTTTGCATTTACCCGGCTTCCTTTAGTAACCCAGGACCATAGTAAGATATATGTATCATTATTCAACTCATACCTCGATCCAAATAAACCCTTTACATAATTATTCCATTCCTCTTTTTCTTCTCCTTCCAAGCCTAAATCCTCAACCATTTTCCAACTTGTATGTTGTGTTCCCTCCAAATCCAAAGTCCCATCTTGTGCAAGGAATTCTGCTCCTTGTGCCTTCAATGTAAGAATAAGGTTCCTTGATAATTTAAAGTATGTATGAGACCCAATCAAAGGATCAGCTCCAAGTTGGATATCCTTCCCATTTTCAGGTTTCCAGATCAACCAAATAGATATCATGGTTAAAGACGAGGTGAGAGCTCTCCAAATATTTGAAATACCCATCCACGTTTTTCTTCCTTCCCTGATCCACTCAACCACTGATTTCTTTAAAAGATATTTTCTAAGTATTACCTCATGCCAAAGACTAGGTACCAAAAGACACCTCCATAAGATTTTTGCAGCTAAGAATTTTCCAAAAGAATAGATATCTTTTATACCCCAACCACCCAACTTTTTAGGTTTTCCAATCTTTTCCAAGATTATAAAATGTATCCCTTCTTTTATCTTTTTTCCAATCCACATGAAACTAAACATCCTCCTTCTGATAGTATTTAGTATACTTTTTAGAATTTTATACAAGGAAATCCAATATACATGAATACTTTCAAGTACAACTTTAACGAGTGTAACCCTTCCCCCTAAACTTAACCATTTTAGGCTCCAATTTGCAATCCTTTTTTCAATCTTTCTCACCAGCCAATTCCAATCAGCCCTATTATAAGAGTCATGTTTTAAAAAACATTCAAGGTACTTAAAACCAACATCTATTGAATTTACATCATAGGGCATAATCTCCTTCAACAAAGATAAGTCCTCTGCTACCCAACCAACTTCTAGAAACAATGATTTCTGAGGAATGAAATCCATTCATGTTTCTTTACAGAACAGTTCCAGAGTCTCCTTAAAAATTTCCCACTCAACAACATTTCCATTTCCAAATAGAATAACATCATCAACAAACATCAAATGTGTAATGTAAATCCCCCTTGCCACATGTATACCTTCTATTTTCTTATCCCTTACCTGCTCCTTTATAGCTATGTTTAACCCTTCTACAACAAGGAGAAACAATAAGGGAGATAAAGGACACCCTTGCCTTAATCCCCTTGTACTTTTACAGAAATTGGTAGGCTTACCATTGATCAGCATATCATAATTTGCAAAAGTCACACACCCCATGATCCAGTCTGTAGCTTCTAAACGCATTCCCACATATAGCAGCACAAGTCTTAAGAAAATTGAGTCCACTTAGTCATAAGCCTTTATCAAATCTAATTTAAGAACTGGAAATTTGATGTTTTTTACCTTAATGCTATGTAATTCTTCCTATACAATGCCAATAGCATTAGTAATATTCCTACCCTCAAGAAATCCAATTTTTTCCTTTGATATATCTGTAAGTTTTAAACCTGCGAAGTAAAGCAATGCATATATATTCTTAAGCAATACAGTAATTAATCAATGGCTCATACACATAATACACAGAGATCTTTACCGGAAACCCTCAACCGAGAAAACCTTTCTTTTTTATTATATCGAATTTCACCATTCGTCATACAATATATACAATGTTTTTAGGTATTCCGTAGATACCAAAACCCTAATCCCTTAATCCGGGATTAATTTACAAATCAGCTAAAAATAGAAAAATCCGCTAAAAATAGCTAAAAATAACAAAAGGGATTGTCAGACGTAGTCGTCGTATCTGACGCACCCACACACACACACATACAAAGAATATAACACATACCCAACATTCTCCCACTTGTTGTTTTCTTTGCA
>JASDQU010816637.1:36238-54647 GCA_032191745.1 Picea mariana
GAGAGACTCACATTGCCAAAGAACAGAGGCATAATGTTGAGGTAGAAGATGCTGAAGGCAGAAGATCGTTGATGATGCGAAAATCTCTTTTGACACCAGAGAAGGAGGTGGAGAGTTCAGTCCAAAGAAACAGACTTTTTCGAACTTCTTACAAGATCAGGGACAGGGTATGCAAGGTCATTGTGGACAGTTGTAGCACATATAACCTCGTTTCTATGGAGATGGTGGAAAAGTTGGAGCTGGAGACGATTGATCATCCAATCCCATACAGAGTTTCGTGGCTACAAAAAGGACATCAGGTAACTGTCACTAAACAGTGTTTAGTTCAATTTAAGATAGGAGGATATAATGATAAGATATTATGTGATGTTATTCCCATGGATGTTTTTCATCTATTGCTGGGTAGACCATGGCAATATGACAGGAATGTGATTCATGATGGGAGAATGAACACATACACCCTAGAGAAGAATGGGAGAACTCACATGTTGCTTCCAATCAAGGATAAGGAGGTGAAACCTGAAGCAAGCAACATTGTACTTCTCATGAGTGGGAAGGAACTTCTTACCAAGGTTAAGAAAAAAGAAGAACCACAATTCATTGTGGTCAGGAAACCGAAGATTGTTTTGACCAGCACAAGAGTGGATGATTTACCAGAAGAGATTCAGGAACTACTGGAAGAGTTCGCTGATATAGTAGTGGATGAACTACCTCGTTCATTGCCACCGGTCAAAAGTGTGAGTCATCATATTGATCTCATACCAGGAGCTAGTTTTCCAAACAAAGCCACATACAGATTGATGCCGCAGGAGAATGAAGAGGTTAAAAAATAAGTCCAGGATTTGTTGGAAAAAGGTTTGGTCAGAGAAAGCTTGAGTCCGTGTGTTGTTCCAACAGTACTCAGTCCGAAGAAAGATGGAGGCTGAAGGATGTGTACTAACTCGAGGGCGATCAACAAAATAACCATCGGGTACAGATTCCCATTGTCAAGGATGGATGATCTGATGGATTGCTTGAGTGGAGAAAAGTATTTTTCAAAGATTGATTTGAAAAGCGGTTATCATCAAATCCGCATGAGAGAAGGTGATGAATGGAAGACAACATTCAAAACCAATGAAGGGTTGTATGAATGGCTTGTTATGCCATTTTTCTTAACAAATGCACCGAGTACCTTCATGAGGTTGATGAATGAAATCCTGAGGGAGTTCATCGGAAATTTTGTTATCGTATATCTCGATGACATACTGATTTTCAGTAAAATAGTGGCAGAGCATATGAAACATTTGGCTATAGTGATGCAGAAGTTACAGTAGGAGAAGCTGTTGATAAATATGAAGAAATCCTCATTCATGAAGACAGAGCTCATTTATCTGGGGTTTGTTATTTCTGCAGATAAATTGAGAATGGATCCAGATAAGGTAGAGGTAATAAAAAAATGGCCATCACCGAAGAATATCTTTGAGGTGAGAAGTTTTCACGGATTGGCTAGTTTCTACCGAAAGTTCATCAGAAATTTCAGTGGAATTAGTGCACCAATGATGGACAGAGTGAAGAAGAGACATAAGTCTTTTCACTGGACAGAAGAAGCTAAAGAGAGTTTTAATCTGTTGAAGAGGAAAATCACGGAACAACCAATTCTGGTGTTGCCGGATTTCCAAAGGACATTTCAAGTGAAATGTGATGCAAGTGGGTTTAAAATAGGGGCAGTCTTGAGTCAAGAAGACAGGCTGATAGCATACTTCAGCGAGAAGCTGAATGAAGTGAAAGTGAAGTACTCCACTTATTACAAGGAGTTTTATGCTATCATACAGGCATTGGAAAAATGGAGGCATTACTTGATTCCAAAGGAGTTTGTCTTATACAGTGACAATCATGCATTACAGTCTGTGACTCAACAGGAGAATTTGAATCAAAGACATGTTAAATGGGTTGAATATATGAAAATTTTCACTTTTGTGATTAAACATATTTCTGGTACTGCTAACAAAGTTGTTGACGCTTTGAGAAGTGTTTGCTATTGTAGGAGTTCAGAATCAAAACGTTGGCTTTTGATGATCTCAGGGACATGTATAGAGATGATCCAGAATTTAAAGAGGTGTATGAAGCAGCTGAGAATCCAATTCTCAGATATAGAAGCCAATGGGAAGAATAGATGATCCAGGAAGGATTATTGTTTAAAGGTAATCAACTATGTATTCCAAAATGCTCCATGAGGGAGAACTTGTTGAAAGATAAACATAGTGGATGGTTGGCCGGGCACTTTGGTCACAACAAGACGTTCGCAAAGCTGAATGAGTCATATTTTTGGCCAGGAATATGAGCAAATGTCAAGAGATTCGTCGATAGATGTAGAATTTTCCAGCATTCGAAGCGAAGGAAACAAAATGCAGGATTTTATCAACCATTGCCCATACCTGAGAAGCCATGGGATGCAATCAACATGGATTTCGTATTAGGGTTGCCAAGAACACAAAGAGGTTTTGACTCAATCTTTGTGGTGGTGGATGTATTTTCCAAGATGGAACACTTCATTCCATGTCAGAAAACCAGTGACGCAACTCACATTGTGAATCTGTTTTTCAAAGAAGTCATCCGACTTCACAGCTTACCAAGGAGCATAGTTTCAGATCAAGACACTAAGTTTATAGGACACTTTTGGAGGACGTTATGGAAGAAGATGGGGACTAACTTGTCATTTAGTTTATCTTATCATCCTCATACAGATGGACAGACATAAGTGGTAAACAGAAGTCTGGGAGACTTGCTGAGAAGCCTGGTGACAGAACACCACAGCCAGTGGAACAAAATATTACCATAGGTAGAATTTGCTTATAACGATTTAGTTAACAGGAGCACAAGGAAGAGTCCATTTCAGATTGTCTATGGCATGCAGCCGAGAGGAATTTTTGAATTGATGGATTCAAAACAGACTGCGACTAGGAACGCTAGTGTAGAAGAGTTCACAGAGGCGATGAAGGAACTTCACAGCCAGGTGAAGGAGCAATTGCAGAGTTTGAACCAGGAATATAAGCGCAGAGCAGATCAACACAGAAGATAACTTCAGTTTGAGGTTGGTGACCTGATTCTGGCACATTTGAGAAAGGAAAGGTTCCCGAGAGGAACATATAATAAACTGAAGATGAAGAAAATCGAACCATGTAAGGGTTTGCAAAAATTTGGGGCGAATGCTTACAAGATTGAATTACCCGATGGGATCAGAATTTCTCCGATATTCAATATCTTGGATTTGTACCCATATAAACCTGAGGAAACAGAGAAATAAAGTGAACAACCAGTGATCCAGTGGACAAAACAGATGCCAGTTGCAGAAAAGATGCAAATGGAGCACATACTGGACAAAAGAATGAGCAAGAAGACCAGGCGAAAGAAATACTTTGAGTATCTGGTCAAGTGGAAGGGCCATGCCTCTGTATCTCTGCTTCATTCTCCCAGCTGGCATCACANTATGATGCAGGAGCATCTCAAGCGAGCCAGCGTGGAGACAACGGATAGCTGGAAAAGCACCCAGCACAAATTTTGAAAACGTTTTGAAGTATTAATGAAGTTTCCAAGTGGAGTCACACTTGTATAATGTAAACAGACCTTGAACGATATGATCTCGTCTTTAGTAGGTAGAAGGCATTTATAGTAGTTAATGCAAGTAGATAGAAATTGAATGTTAGATTAGACAGTTTTAGAGCGCAAGAGGGAAACGGGATATAGACACCCTCATTGTGTATTGTAAAAACAAAAAAGAAGAAAAAAAAAAGGTGTGAAGAGCATTAGCAAGAGCATAGAAGAGAAGCAGAGAGTTGTATAGCCGAATTCCATGTACAGAAGTTTTGAATTAATACAAGAAGGTTTTGATTCAAACTCATTGTGTTCAAATATTCTCTGTGTATGCATCTTTGAATGTTATCCTCATAGTTATTTTACTTTTTCTATTGTACATTTGCTTTTATGCTATGTATGAATGATTTCTTTTTGAATGTTTGAAATCTGAGAGGAAAGGGTAATGGAATGAGTTTCAATTGTTTCTCTATCTAAGCAAGAGTTCCTGCAAGGAGTGCAGTTGAATTGTCCGCAAGGAGTGCATTGACAAAGGGTTCAGAGTTTTGTCTCTGAAAGCTCAGATAGAGTAGCTTTTGTTCTCATTCACTCAGAAGTGTAGTTAGGCACAGGAGCCATGCAAGGAGTGCACAGGCTGAGTAAACTCTCAAAGTTGCGAACCTGAGCGAAGTATTGAGAGACTGCTGCTACAGGTGTGTGCATAGTCAAAGGGAATTCAACACTTGGAAGTGTTTGAAGGTCTTCTGCAAGGAGTGGGAGAAAGAGTTTTTCTGAAAGACTCGAAGTCGTGGGAAAGCTTAGAAGGATTTGAAACTTCAAAGGGGTCGAAGGAAGGAAAGAAGCCAAGTACTTTGAAAATTTGAAAGAAGGCGTAGTGACGTCAGACCACAGGAGGACGAGTTCTCAAGGGAAGAACGAACGGTCAGAATTCTCTGTGGAGAATTCGCAAAGTCCCGTGAGCCGTCAAATCTCATGGAGGAGTAGGGGAGTCACAGTGAGTATTCCCAAAGGTTAAGCTCAAGAGGAGTAGAACCATAGATCCAAGCCATAAGGGCCGTTGGATTTACCTGTGAACTTCTATTTCGGGTTTTCGCTAGAGGAAGTCCCGAAATCTTCACAACGAGAATCGCAAAATCATGAAACGGGAAGTCCCGAAGGGACAAAAGGATCATGTGGAGCACAGGAATCAGCAAGGTGGATAGGTGGCACCCTATCGAAAAGGAAGTCAATTCAGTTGACCATTTTAGGGTTTTGTGGAGTGAAGTTCTGAATTCCTTGCATTAGGATTTGCGATATCGCAAAGTCCGAAGTCCCGATGGAGTGAAAGGCCATTGAAAAGTCAAAGCTTATGAGCGCATCGACATTTCGGTAAATTGGGTTTCGGGAGTCGAGGAGACGAGTTGCTTAACATCGCGACCACCGAAATTGAAATAGGGAGAAATCCAAACAATCAAAGAGAAAGGGTCAAGGGTTGACTGTCTTCAGGTTTTCAGAGATAGAAAGACAAGACACTTGAGCATCGGAATCGCAAAAGTGCGAAGTTTGATCTCTCGAAGCACAAGGGGGAATTCTTGAAGTTGATTGTGGGTGCAGATTTCCCCAAAGGGAAATAGAGGAGCCATTTCAGAGAGCTCTTCGGGCCAGTGGTAAAGGAAATATCCTGTGCACACGGACCTTCTGACCTGCGGGCTGAGGAGGGGTTGCGTGGCATCAAAATCCCTTATTCCATACTTAGCCACTTCTTTTGGATCGCGGACTTGTGGGATTGCAGGCTCTAAATTGGGCCTCTAATGTTCCTTTTCCTACAAATAACACCCAGAGTTGAACGATATACAAATTGACAAGCGGACTTGCAGGCTACTTGGCTCAACATTGCACTTCTATTGGATCGCGGACTTGTGGGTTAGCGGGCTCTAAATTGGGCCTCTAATGTTCCATGTCCTGTAAATAGCACCCAGAGTTGTGCGATATACAAATTGACAAGTGGAATTGCGGGTTGGAGGGCTCTAAATTGGGCCTCTAATGTTTCATGTCCTCCAAATAGCACCCAGAGTTGTGCGATATACAAATTGACAAGAAGACTTGTGGGTTGGCTGGCTCAACATTGCACTTCTATTGAGTTCCAAGATATAAAAGTTGATAGATGGACTCCAGGGCTGGTGGGCTCCAAGAAACGAGCAATACATACAAAATATGTACTTTTATAAAGTATGGACATGAAATTTTATAGAGCATGTACAAATCCCTTATTCCATACTTAGCCACTTTTTTGGATCGCGGACTTGTGGGCTGTCGGGCTCTAAATTGGGCCTCTAATGTTTTGTTTCCTACAAATAGCACCCATAGTTGTGCTATATACAAATTCACAAGCGGACTTCCGGGTTGGCTATCTCAACATTGCACTTCTATTATTCTGTGTCCTCTAAACAACATTCGGAGTTCCGCGATATACAAATTGACAGACGAACTCCAGGACTAGCAGGCTCAAGATTTAATATGTATTACACACACGAAGACAAGTCAATGTAGAGGAAGATATGGAGTGTCAAAGGAGGCAAAAAAAATAAAAAATAGTGGTGCAAACCAGTTCAACAAATACAGACAGAGTAAACGAAAAAATATTGAATATCGAACACAGGTAGAAAAAATACACCTTTGCATGGATTCCTCTACATTCCTGGTTAGGAGTTCTTTGAGGTGTCTACTTTTCCTATTTGTTTCTATGAAAAAAAGAACAAAACAAAATGCATATGAACATAAGTTAACATGTAATGAAAAAGACAAGTGTTATGTACATACACTAAAAAAAATAGAATAAGATGAATAGAGTAACAGATAGTTTTAGAAGAATGTACTTTTTTCTTTTTTTAAGTTTATTCAAGTCTCTGTATATATATATATATATATATATATATATATTTATTTATTTTTTTTATTTTTTTTGCACAAAAAAAAAAGCGTGAGCAACAACAATGACAAACAAGGGAAAACTAAGAAGTTGGATATCTTGATTTTCTGCAACAAGATAGAAAGATATGGTGTCAAGCATACAAATATGATTCTACAATATGCATAATGTATATTTCATAATTCAAATGCAGCACTAACTGTATGGTGACCAGACCAGTATGTGTAGAAATCGGGAAAAACTAAGAAGCTGGATAATTTGTTTTTTTTTTTTTTAGCAACAAGCTATATAGATATGCTTTGAAACATAGAAATATGAATTTGCAATATGTTTGATTTATATCTCATAATTCAAGTGCAATATCAATTGTATCATGATCATACCAATATGTGTCTAAGATAAACATTTTGTATTGAGGAATGGGCACATTTGACCACACATGGTCAATAAGTGTGTTTTGCAGATGACTTGTGTTGTTCAAAGAAAAGAGGAGACTGCATTTGCACATGTAGTTTTCCAATTCTTTTGTTCTGGCATTATTTTGTATCATGTCAATATTGAAGTCTCCTACAAGCACAATTGGTCCGTTCAGATGGAAATGGCCCAATGCATTGGAAATAACATCTACTATGTTGGAGAATGTTTCATGGGGAGAAACATACAGATTTAGTATTGCAACTTTGGTTTCATGGAAAAAAATTCTTGCAAGCACCACCTCAACATTATTTTCTTCGATATGTATATGGTCCAAAATTGGTACATGTTTTTTCACCAATATCATCACCCCATGTGTAATGTAACTTGATATGCAATTGTGATTTGAGAATTGTTTGTTCGACATGCATAATGCCATGTATGTTTCCTACAAGAACAGAATATTGGATTGCATTGTATCATAGTCATTGAGTATATCATCTATGTGTGCATTTAAGCTACATGTGTTAAGTGAAAGAATTGATACATATGACTTTTTTGTATGAATTGGTAATAATAGTGTAGTTGCCATTTTCCGGTCGTCCTGAGTCATTCCATTTCAATATCAACTTTTTGTTTCACTTTGAAATAATCTTTTGTAAGAGGACTTAGTAAATACAAGTAGCCTGTGCTTCTGACATGGGTGTATACAAGTCCATGTATCTGAATTCCAACATGCTGAAATGCAATATTATCAAGTGTTAGTCCTTGCGATCTGTGGACTATATGTGCACATGCAAGTTTAATCAGAAATTGTTTTTGAATATTCAGTCGACCTGTCTTTATTGATGTCGATACTGGATTTGATATTCACAAAATAGGTTTCCAATCACTTGCAGTGTTTGAATTATATAGATAAACCAACTTGCTTGCTTGTCGCTTGCCTATATGCGGTTCATGGAACTTAATCCAAAGGACTTCTAGTTTTCTCTGTTTTCGTATAGCCTTTGAGTATTCCATCTGCACCATTAACCAACCCATCCTGTGAATCATAATTACATGCATATATTTCAACCAACATTTCTAATTTTAGGAAAAGTTTCAAAGGTAAAGTGTCTGTATGTTCATGACGTGGAACATTTCCATGGTTGTCTTCTTCCAGGTCAATTGAATTGATAATGATATCATCGTGAGGCATGAGCGATAGCATGTGGATGTTATGCATTGCAACATCCTTATTTGTGTAGAACAGGCAAGGGAACATTGGGTCTATTGATGTAGGTTGCAAGCACCTCAAATTGGTATATGTTAAGTCATCATATGTTTGGTTGTTTGTCCGCATTCTATTCATAATTGCAATGAATGTTTCATCTGTCTAGCACATTGTAGTATGCAATTCAAAGAATTTAATATTGTCTCTCCAGAATTCATGCAGCACTGTTTTCATGTTAATGGTAGGTTGTTCAAATATCAAAGAATCCTGGATGGGTTGTGCTTGGTAAAGATCCCCACAAAATATCATGTCAATGTTTCCAAAGTATTTTGTGTGCATGTGTTTTATGCTTCTTTGTCGGTTGTCAATGGAATACAAGAACCAACTTCCAATCAAATATGCTTCATCTATAAAAACTAGTTGGAGTTCATCATAAAGCTTAGACAATGTATTCAACATTTCCTTGCTAAGTGGAAGAAACTGTGACTTGTTAAAAGGCAATAAAAATGCAGAGTGGATTGTTGTTTCACCTGCATTATATGCAACTTTTCCTGTGTATGCAACTATTAGGCCCTTTGGTTTCATAGGATCAGAGAAATTATTTGAACCATAGATTCGTATAAGCATTTGGAACAATGCTTTTGCTGTGAATGTCTTGCTTGTTCCTGCTCCGCCTGTAAGGAACAGGTGCACAGGAGTGGCCATGTTCAAGTGTTTTTTAAGCGCAATGTTTTTTACAATTGTTTGTTGTTCTCGATTCAACATACGTCTTATTCTGTGGTATTCATTATTTTCAATTAGGAAAGGATGTTTTGTGACTTGAAAACCAAGATTGATACGTTTTTCACTTCCACTTGATCGAGGACGAGGCAAATCTACTTGTAAGTCATAGGAATCGTAAGGAGTTCTGGTTGTTTTTCGGTTTGTGAATGTCTCATCAAGATTGTCAGGGTTTTCTAGCTCATTAACTGCAATTTCTAGATCACCCTATGGTGGATTAACATTGTAGGTAAATCTAGCTTCATTGATGTGCACTATAGTCTCAGAGGCAACATATGCAACCTCCCATGTAGAGAAGTTATCTTTTAATGTCTCTTCATTTTCATCGAAAGGAACGTATAGCAACAGTTTTTCTCTACAATAGTTTTCATAGTCTGAATGTTAATTGTATTTGACAAACTGTATCACAGAGGGTTTTTTTCTTTTTGATATGGGTGCACCACATTTTTTGTAATGCAATACGAATTATGCTAAGCAGATATGGCTAATAGGAGATGGATGTTGGAGGTAATAATAAAAAATAGAGCGACATAGAACGTCTTCTAAATTGTTAGGCTCTTGTTATAGAAAAACCGGTGGTTTAAGCACACATGTGCATTTCTCAAGTGGAGATTTGTTTATGAAGACACATTTTCTTGAACTACAAGTGAGGGGTGGGGAAAGTGTAATGTGAACTTCTTGCTGAGCAAACATTTGTTGAAGATTAAGTAATGTATTGTCAAGTGTGTGTATCATTTGTATGGCATCAATATGACTTCTTTCACGTTCTTTGTGTATTCTTCTGAATGCACTTGTCATAGATTTATCAACCTTTGTCATATATGAGGTACAATACGATGCTACAACATATGCATTGAGGATGTACTGTGCATCTGTATTTTCTTTCCCCATAACTGACATGTCCTTGGAGAAACTGTTGTTCCAAATATGGGAAATTTTTTGTTCAAGGAAAAATATTGGTTGTTTAAGCGTACATTGTATGGATTGGATGTACTCATCTTCTGATAGATTTAGCTCTGTCAAGAAGTCATTGAAGCTTATCATCTCATCAAATGCTCCTTGTTCTAGAAATGTGAACAAGGATTTAGATTTCTCAACAACAACATTGTCCTCTAAACTAAGTGGCTTTATGATTTTTGTAGCTCTCATTGTTGGCACGGGAAAGTTGTATCTGCAATGCAATTTTTTTTTCGTTTTCTACAACTTCTTGTATGGTAATGTCTATGAACTTTGGCAAGTTCTAGATCCAAATGATCTGTGTTGCATGTTATGTATTTGTCCACAAATTTCTCGATCTGTGAATTTTTGTCAGCTCCATAGACTGGTGCACCCCCTATCCACAATAGTGTGTGGTCATGTTCATTTCCCCTATTCTAGAATTCAGTCACAAAAAAGTAGTCCGATATTTTTCCGAAAAACTTTTCATCATGGCATATCAATTGTCTCAAATAATTTATTCTATGTCTATAGTAGCGAGTGCATGTCATTGGGTCTTTTCTTATGAGGTAGTCAATGTCATTATTTTCTAGTGTATCGGTTTGTTTTTTATGTTTCCTATTGCTATGCAGGTCAGATACGGAAACCACCAACGGATCCCAACAATGATCTTCACTTGTAAATATGATGATAAATTTTGGTAGGCCTAATTGCCAGATCATAGAAAAAATAGTTTTTTTGTTTTGTTGCAAATAGTCAGGACAGGTGCCAATGTTTTTGACATCTATGTATCCAATATCAGATTTCATAATTTTTTCTAGGTTTACCTTGGACTTGACATCCTTGGCCAACAACTTTCTTCCTTGTAAATGGCCTTTTCTTATTCGGACCCACATGTAGGAGAGAACTTGCTCTATTATTATGCACATTGTTTTGAAAAACAAATTTGTTATGTGACAGGAGAAGTCACTGCTTGAATGTAGCATCTCCCATCAGACTATTTTATGATAACTGAATTGTTTTGTAATGTCAATGGCACGTGGATATCCATAGAAGAGTGTTGGGAAGTTCATTTCCTCAATGAATTTGTCCTTGAATATTCCAAGTGGAGGTTGCCCCTCATCACGTGCAATTTTGACAATCTTGTGTTGCAAGTCACGAATGCACTGTGAATCATTGAATCCATACACCAGTGTCTCAGCAGGTGTTTCATTCTCTGATTCATCACTTGTATCAAATTCACTAGAATTTTCGAGAGTCTCTGCAGAGTTGGCATCCTCTTCTCCAAGAAGATTGTTCTAGTTCTCATTTATACAAATGTTTTGTTCTTTGTACAAGGCCTTGGAACATAATTCCTTTAATGCTTTCATAACAGAATGCATAGACACTTTTCCTGTTTGATTCAATTTTTTTTATCGCAAGCATCTTTTCAGAGCCACATCAATTGTCATTGGATCGCTAATGAATTGTGGAAATTCTTTTTGCACAACATCTAGCTGAACATGAACATTAATAATTGATCTTGTTAAGCCCATCTTGGGTCGTTTATAGCCCCAAGGTCTGATTTGTGCAAATGCAATTCACAGAGACACAAGTCTCTCTTCAAGTTTCGTAAGTGCACTTACATATTGTAGTGGTGTATTACCTCTTATTTGGTTAGTGGTTGCAAATTATGGAAGTTTTCCATTTTCAAGCGATCGTTTGCATGGAAGACAAATTTTTCCACTGGATAATGTTTTATCATGCCCTGTCAAGAGAAGGTATTCTGCTTCCAAATCAGGTGTGAAAGACTTACTAGTTTTTGCGAAATTCAATTGTTCACAAATTGCACATGCAATGGAAGGAGTGTCTTTAATTTGTTTTATGTAGATTTTTCTTGCATCTTTCTTTCACAGGGAAGTATGGGTAGAAAGTGTTTGCTAGTTTTCATTGGTATTGCTTCTAGCCCACAAAATGTGATAGTTGCATGACCATCGTGGGATATGCGACCATACCTATTTCTGTTGTGTTGTGCATGAACAAATTTATTTAGATTCTGATATGTGAGTGTAAGGTCCTCAATTGTTACAACTACAAGAAAAGAAACAATAATTTTTTTGTTTTTTGTTTTTAGGGAAGAAAGCGGTGACGACAACAGTTTAACCATCCACTGACGATAAACACAAGCACACAGTCCAGGCAACAAGCAACTATGACTCCACTCACTAGCACAAGGGAAACTAGGCAAACATGCGTAGGACAACAAGGAGGAATGAATACCCACCCGACGCAAACAATACACGCGTACAAGATGATAGACAACATACCCATCTCGATGCAATGACCTTGATGACCAATGACTAGAACCTCAAGGCGCCTGAACCAAAGGTATGAAGGCGTAACAACCGAAGCGCTAACAATAGCTCACATCGGGTGAACAAAAACCACACGGAAGGCACAGACCTCGGCCAAGTTATCCTCCGCCTTTATACCTTAGGGAACGCAATGATCCCCTCATCGGGAATCATGTCATCCCCAGGTGATAGATGTGTCAATAACCTTGGTACAACACATCCTATCTGGACCAAGGACTCTAGATAAATCTGACGCGCTAGGGGGTGAGTACCGATAAGAAAACCATGCCCAACACCAATCGATAGGTCGACGAGATGCTAGTGGATGACAACAAGGGAAGACACAAGCCCAATCACGACTTCGTCAATAAACCAAACTTTTTATCAAGTCTAAACTGGTCAATAATTACCGTCTAAAGAAGCGCTAAATACAAATCTAAATTAACCAGTCTAAATACAACTAGTCAGTGATTTACAACCTATCTTAACATGAAATACAACTTTAAATTAGAGAGTCCAATTTTCCAAATTAACAATAACTATATATCAAATTAACTTAATCTCATATCCAAATTAGCAAGTCTAGATGACTACTAGTCAATAATGTGCAAGGCGAAATAAACCTCAAGTGCGATCTAATTTACAAGTCTAAATGTCAATTTAGACAAAAATCACAATTCAATCTATCATTAATACAATATAACTCAGCACTTAACAATTGAATATCACATTGATGACAATACAAGATGTACATTACAAGCTATAAATGCCAAATAATTCAATGAGATTTACTACCATATGCATTCTATGAGATTTCATGCTTAGTTCATCTAAAAAGATTTAATTGCTATATGCCTAATCGAATTTAATGTCATTAAGAGTCATTTAGTGCACTTAAAGCTATTGTTAGACTATATCCTACAACCATAAATATCATTTCTATTTATAATAGAGGGAAGTTGTCCAGAACCATAATGACAATTAGTATTTTGCTATCAGGAAAAAGAAAAGAAAACTCGGGGGTAAGGACATCGAAGAAAAAAGTTAGTTGTCTAAAATTGTTGTCATTTCTAAGTTAAAAGATGCATTCAACATTTAAGGAAAACTCGAGGTCAATCCAACAGCAAAACCCAATCAACATTTAAGGCAAACTCGTGTTCAATCAACAGCAAAATGCAACCAACATTTAAGGAATACTCGTGGACATTCCAGCAACAAAACACAGTCAACATTAATGGCAAATCATGGTCTTTAAAGAAGCAACACAGTCATATTTAATGGAAATTCATGGTAATTAATAGGAGCTATTTTATTCACTGCACTAAGTTAATTTTGTGGTAATTACTGGAGCAGTTATGATGCTTTAATTTTAGTGATGAAAACGCTGTGAGTTCAATGATCAAAATGCTATAGTTCCAGTGAGAAAACGTTGAATTCAGTGATAAAAAAAAATGTTGTAAGCCCAGTGATGAAAATGCTATAATTCCAGTGATAAATACACAGTAGTTTCAGTGGCAAACATGTTGTAATCAGTGATAAAGACACCTTGAATTCAATAATAAAAACACACCGATGTAGGCCAAAAAACATTGGTAAATTTTGTTGGAGCATAACCCTAACTTACATTAGTTTATACCTAGCTTAGACTCCTAGATATTGGTTAATATATTCATTTACACTTTATTTCACCTAATTTGGCCACATCGAGAAGAAGGGCGCCTCATCCCTAGATTTTAGGGAAAACTGCTATTTTTAGATCAAGACTCAACTCCCAGTTCTTGATTTTCTTGATTTTCTTGATTTATTCATGATTTATTCCAACTCCCCCATGAAAAAACTCATCTATTATTGGGGAATGTGCACCTCCTTTTTGATTGATAGATTTATTCCTTAATTAATGATTTTTGCCATTACTATTATTAGTAACTACTATTTTGGGTCAGTTAAGTGAGTTGGAACTGCTTCTCTTGTCAGTTAAGTGAGCTTAAGTGAGCTAATGCACATCACTTGACTCTTGTGGACATTAATGAGTGTGTGCCATGTATCTTTAGTGGTCTAGGTCGAACTATGTGGTCTCCCTTAGCTTATGACACCTATTTTAGCTATTTCTAGCTTTTTTTGACTAGAATTTGTATGTTGGAAATTCTATATATTCACCTCCTCTCTTCTTTTTGAGGATGGTTGCTCATGTATATTCATTTTTTATTAATATAATTCTTTGATTTATGGAGAAAAAGTTTCCCTCATCTCTTGAATATCAACAAATTGTTTGTGTTCAATTTAACTAGAATTCTAGATCTATCGGGGTTTCTACAGGAATTCTACATGGTATCAGAGCTAGATTGAATCTAGTGGATTGTACACAGTTTTATTTGCAAGTATAGATCATCAGGAGGTGCATAAAGCAGCAATGGATCATATCTCTCATCCCACAAAACTCAGTCTAAATCCTTTCAATTACTTCGAATGGAAGACAAAGATCTCTCTACTCCTCCAAAGCAAAGGGCTTTACCGGGTAACAATGGGAAAGGAGAAAGAACCGACTGTTGCAGCAGAGAAGATAAAGTATGTTAATAAATTAGATGAATCAATTGGGCCGATATTCCTATCAATTTCCAGATATCTCCTCTTTCATGTCAGTAGAGCCACTACTCCCGATGTGGTCTGGACCACATTGGAAGGACTATTCAGCAAGCAGGATGCAATTAGAGTGCATAAACTGGAGAATGAACTCATATCCCTAAGTCCAATTCATTTCAGAAACCTGAAAGAATTCTTCACCAATTTAAAATCCCTCCTCATTGAAATTAATGCATGTGGAGTCACGAAAGAGGAAGAACAACTCATCATTCCAATTCTCTCGAAATTAGGCCCTGAATATTCTGTATTTGTGTCATCTTTTCAAGCATCTAAATTGACTTAGGAAAAATGGAAAATGCCTCCATTGAATGATTTCATTGCAGAATTGACTCAAGATCAATCTAAGTTATTCCAAATGGGTTCCATCAATAATTCCAAGAACCAAGAATTTGTGGCTACTAATTTTCCAAAGAGTAGTGTAAAAGACAAGAAAAAAGGAACGGGTAAATTTCCTGAATCGAAGAAGGAGAGATCCGCACAATATTCAGATAACTCTTCTAAGCCTAAGGGTAAGAAGAATAAGGAAAGAAAACTTTGAAACTACTATTCCAAATATTTTCATCCAGAAGAAAATTTCATGAGGAAGACTATCGATGAGATGGCTAAGCAATTGCAACAACACAATCTCACGGTGCCCGAAAATGCAAAGAAGAAAGATGATAACAGAACGGGAGGGAGAGCATGAGATGGTCATGATTTAATGGATGTCACATCCACTCCATCATATTGGATCCTTGATTTAGGTGAATCAAACCATATGGATGCATCAAAAGATGAATTTTCCTCCATCGAAGAAAGCACTAGATCCCCAATTTACTTGGGAGATGCCACACCCGCAAAGTTGTGCGGAGAAGGAATTGTTGATCTTGAAGGGGGATGCTTCACAAATGTGATTCATATTCCTTCGCTGTCCGTAAATCTTCTCTTGATATATCATATCACTCATTCCGGATCTGAAAGGAAGGTGGAGTTCACTCTGGACTCCATAGTGATTACCAACATTTCCATAGGCTCACAACTTGCACATGGAATTGCAGATCACGGTTCTCGTTTGTATTTCTTCTCCCACTTTGTTCCTAAATCTATTAGAATTGTATTTATGTCAAAATATAATGATATTAGTAGGTTATGGCATGAAATATTTGGCCATCTAAACTATAAGTACTTGCATCAACTCAACAAGGAAAACATGGTAGAAGGATTGCCAACTATTAAATTCACAAGCGGTGTATGTCAATGATGCATTCTTGGCAAGCATCCAGAGAAAAATTTTGACAAAGGGAAGGCACATAGAGATTCTTCACCTCTTGGGATGATTCACAGTGACATCACCGGCCCATTCCCATAGCCTTCAATCAGTAAGGCTCGATATGTACTCACCTTCATAGATGATTTCTCTCGCTTTACTTGGGTGTTTTTTTTGAAATTAAAATCGAAAGTATTCGAATGCCTTATAGAATTTAAAGCACTTGATGAGAATGAGTCTGGATGTAAGATTAAGATACTCCATACTGATAATGCGGGGGAGTATGTCAACAAATATGTGCAGAAACTTTTTATTGATGCAGGTATGCAACTACAACACACAGTGCCATATACACCATAGCAGAATGGTGTTGCAGAGAGGAAAAACTGGTCCTTAAAAGAGATGGCCAATTGTATGCTATAGTTGAAATCATTAGCTCCCAAGCTATGGGATGAATATATTAATTGTGCGGCATACATTCAGAACCAATTTCCTCACAAATCACTCAAAGGCACTACTCCTTTTGAATGTTGGACCGGTAAGAAACCGAAAGTGTCGCACTTTTGTATTTTTGGTTCACGAGCATGGGCTCACATTCCGAAAGATAAGAGGAAGGCTTTGGAGCATCAAAGTGTTGAATGAATATTTGTTGGATATTCTGAAGGTGTCAAAGGATATACATTTCTGGACTCTCACACTGAAAAGTTCATTCTAGCTCGAAGTGTGAAGTTTGAAGAAGAATCACTGGATGATTTTTTAGAAGACCCTGCCGAGTAACCGCTTGTTGTCACTGATGATGAGGAGTCGAAAACTTATTCGAGAACTTTAGAGAAGAAATCAGAGAAGAATTTTGGGTATGATATAGAGGATGAGGATTATTTCATGGCTTCTCCAACTCAGTTTCCAACTTGGGCAGAGAAAACCCTGCAAGATGTGGGTGAACTAGTCGGTGATCCTGCGGATACAAGAAGGACTAGATCACAGTTTTTTGGGGATCCTCGAGCCCTGGATGCCAAAAAAAATTTGATACCCATACATTTCTATATGTCACTTGGTTCAGATCCAAATTCACACTCTAAGGCTGCTGGAAACCCACTTTGGGAGGCTTCCATGAATGAAGAGTACTTTGCTCTTATGGACAACAACACATGGGACTTGGTTCCACTTCCGAAAGGAAGAAATATTGTTCGATGCCGATGGATATATCGAACAAATATTGATGAAAATGGTGAGATAAGAAATTAAAAATATCAACTTGTCGCAAAAGGATACTCACAGGTACATGACATAGACTACACAGAGACATTTGCACATGTTGCAAAAATGGACTCCATTCGACTAGTTTTGGCCATTGTCACCTCTCACAGATGGGAAGTTCACCACATGGATGTGAAGAGTGCAATTATTCATGGAGATATCATAGAGGATATCTATATGGATCCTCCATAGGGATACATTCAAAACTCTTCCCTCGTTTGTGGATTAAAGAAATCTTTCTATGGCCTAAAACAGGCTCCCAGAGCCTGGTATGCAAAGATGGATTCTTTCCTGCTTTCCATTGGATTCATTCGATGAAAATATGATCCGAATGTTTATTTGTTACAACATGATGATTCCCTTTTTCTGATAGTACTTTATGTATATGAATTACTGATGACAGGGAAACTTACTTTAGTTATTGATTCGGCAAAATCAACATTGCACGATCAATTTTCCATGACAGATTTGGGACTGTTGCACTACTTTTTGGTCTTGAAGTTTCTCAATCTACTTCAGGGATAAAGATGGCACATTCTAGGTATGCATCATATCTACTTGTCTTCTTTCAAATGACAGAATGCAAGCCAGCAACATCTCCCTTTCTTTCAGGGGTCAGATTTGAGGATGCAGGTACTACACCTTTGGTGGACAATACACTGTATTGGCAGTTGGTTGGGAGTTTGTTGTATCTTACTCACACCCAACCTGATATTTCTTTTGTAGTAGGAGTTTATTCCAGATATATGTAGGAGCCTCATGAGCTTCAATGGAAAGCATCAAAGAGAATCCTTAGATATGTGAAAGGTACTCCTAGTTTTGGTATCTTTTATGCTGCAGATTGCCCACTTTCACTAATTGGGTACACAGATTCTGATTGGGCTGGCGATGGTACATACTGCAAGTCCACCTTTGGTTATGTTTTTAGCTTTGGTTCAGGGACATTCTATTGGTCTAGCAAGAATAAATCCATGATTGCTTTATCTATAGCAGAGGCAAAGTATAGAGGTGCAGTGAATGCAGCTACACAGGCTGTTTGGTTGTGGGGGATTCTCTCCAAGTTTGGTATTTAGTATCCACTTCCAACTGTCATATTTTGTGACAATCAGGGG
>JASDQU010816638.1:9866-36138 GCA_032191745.1 Picea mariana
GTCAAAATTTGAAACATGGCATACTGATGTCAACATGATATCATCATGGTGACGTGGCAGCACTAGAGGCTACCATGTGTCACCCAGTTTTGGCGTTTTCGGGTCGATCCATCGACCAATCGGATCGTGCTACGTGGTAGTCCATACAGTCCATACAATGACATGGGCGGATGACGTGTAAATCCATATAGTGACATGGAATTTTGACGTGGAAATCCGTACGGATGATGTAAGCATCCATACAACATACATGGTAGGAACATGAAGATGACACATGGCATGTTGACATTAGCATGGTGAAGTGGAAGCACCAGAGGCTACCACATGTTACTGATTTTTTGCATTTTTGGGTCGATCCGTGGACCAATCGGATCATGCCATGTGGTAGTCCGTACAGTCTATATAATGACGTGGAAGGATAACATGGTAGTTCATACAGTGATGTGGCAGTCCATACAGTGATGTGGCAGGTTGACATGGCAGTCGAGGTGACAGTCCGTACAGATGATGCAGCATCCATATAGACATGTGGCTTCCTCCAAAAGTGCCATGTGGTAGTGTACGACTGGGCCAAAAAGGTAGTGACGTTAGGTATACATGGCAAGTGACTGGGAAGCAGTGGGACAATAACTGAGCACCATGTGGCCCAATCAAAGGATGCCATGTGGCACCCCCAAAATTCCAAATGAGGGCCCATGACCACATTTTCAAAAAATATTATAATAGCGGAGCCTGCCAAATATGGTAGAGGTCCTGCCATATCTAGAGTATCTTCCAAGATTAGAATCCAACCACCAAAGTTAGCAGGGGTTTTAACCATAGTCCAAAATTGGGATACCTGCTGGGTTGACCTCAGGACCTACCCCTACTTACATGGCTTAACAAATGCGCGCCAACCAACTCGACCAATGGCCCGGTTGGAGCATCCACGCAGGATGTTATTTAAAAACACTTTTTCTCCAATACACAGCAGGGGAGGAGCACACCAATATTCCCAAGTTCATACTGGACATGATTTCCAATGGAGAGTATAGAGTATTAAATGAAGGGAATTGCACAGAAATCGAGATAGAGGCCCAGAGGAGGCTTGAAGGTGCTTGTGTCCGATGGAGACGATTTGACAGTCATTTTTCAGGTAATTTGGCGACGTGAATCTAATGGTAAGGTATGTTTTTGCAGCAGAGCTTCAGATCAACAAGCTAAGTTCTGGAGAATCCAATGTAAGCATGATTTTCATTATGTTGTTTTGTCATTAATTATTGCAACATATCATGCTTGTTACAGGTTTAAAGGATCATGGAGAGGCTGTAGTAAGGTAGCATGATCATCTTATTCCTTCTATCTCTTATTTTCTTCTCTTCTCTTCTTCCACATCAAACCAACCAATTACATGTGATAGAGAAATTGTGGCACTTGCATGATAAGTGGCCAACAAAGCAGTTCTACATCTCGTAGTTTCAAGATCTTTGGATGGGCTGCATATATGCCTAAATCTGAGAAACAAATCTAAGGAACTTTATGGCTCCATGGTGATGGGGGTCATCTTTTATTCTTTCACTTTTTATGTATTGAGTATGTGGGAATGATGTTCATGTCAGCAAAATGGATGCCTTATGAGCATGAGAACTTGTGAAGCTTGTAAAAATTCTTGATCACATTATGATCTCTTGTTGTCATCACCTAAAAGGGACTTTGTCCTTACAACTTGTAAATGAGAGACATCATTACAACAAGGAGAATAAAGAGGTAAAGATTTGGATCACGACACGGAGACATAGCCCACATCGAGTGAACTCTGTTATCAAGGGAAGTGTCATATCCATTGTGTGTATTATGTTCTTATGTTTCTTTTCCATGAATTTCTGCACATAGAATATTAAATGCAATCATGACATATAACACATAAGGAAACTAAAGAGGTTTCTATTCACTTTGAATTCAAGCCTATAATACTTCAACTATATCTTTGATTGTAAATAACTCAATTAAAATGATCTATAGCTGACCCTTTGAAGGAGTGACAGAATCAACCAATTATTGGAAACTAATCACCTCGGGTTCAGATCATGTGGTATTAGAGTAGGCTTGATACCAATTGTAGGTGTTGAAGCTAAGAACGACAAGATCACCAAAGAAGTTATGGTTCGATGAGCTTTAAGAGCTCAACCAAATCCTTCAAGTAGAGAATGATGGATTGAATACATTGTTGCATGTTTCAGAAGAAGAGAACCAAAGGTTGCAAGAGAATTTGCAATCCATGAAGATGCAGACAAGGGAAGGATATACGAATGATACCATGATAAGACCATTGTGTGACCATGGCAATATCAATAGTTATGGGTGTGAGCATGACAGTGCAAATGCATGCACACTTTTTCAAGAAAATGAATATGATCTACAGGCATCCAAAAACCAAGGAGGATTCCTAGAAGTATCTTCCATTGATCCTTTTCACGAGGAACAACTGGACACATCTCAAGAAGCAGACCAAGAGTCCTAGTTTGAGATGGAGGTAAATAAACCATGTGTAGTTCCTTTCTTGATTAGTTTTGATGACTCTTTTGAAGTCCTTGAACAACATGCTTCTTGCATCAGCTTAAAGTTGATGAGAAAAATGGGATATGAAGGAGGAGGAATTGGAGCCAATGGCCAAGGTATTGTGGATGCCATCAAGGCAGTGGTTTGGCCTTAATATGCCAAGATAGGATATTTCCCAAAGGATGTTGGAGAAATATCCAAAACCATTCATGAAGGAGACCCCAAGACAGTCGTTGAGACTATAGAAGTCAACAGTTCATCAGGAGATGAAATTGATTCAGTGGCTGAGAGCACAACTTCTCGTAATCGAGGATTCCAGACATCTCTAGGGAGAGATGAGCATCACAATAAAAGAGCTGAGAACAACTCTTCTTGCCAGTCTGAATCTAAAGGAAAATCATCGAGGTATAAGAAATATCGAAACTCTAAAATGCCATTTGATTATAAGCATGCTAATAATATAAAACAAATCTTGTGGCATCAAAGACCATGCACTTTATGTGGATTGAATAACCACGTAGTGTCCCAATGTTGGAAGAGAAAATCCTTGAGAAGGAAGGTTATGGGAACTAGGAGAAAGAAGAAGATAACAGATTTCTTTCCACACACGAAAAATAATAGGGGAAATACACCTCTTAAAGAGAAAGTCTACTACAAATGTAGCAGAGATGGACATCATGA
The DNA here is from genome assembly GCA_032191745.1 of Picea mariana. NCBI lineage: Eukaryota > Viridiplantae > Streptophyta > Pinopsida > Pinales > Pinaceae > Picea > Picea mariana. The sequence goes on from JASDQU010816638.1 coordinate 13,086, forward strand.
GGCTACTTGTTGGGCCTTACATCTAGATCTATTCCCAAAGAGGAACAAGAAGACTAGATAGACACCTTCTAGGGAGTCAACTAGTCAGGTAGTGTTGTAGGGAAATCTGCCACCAGGAGAAAACTCGGTAAAGAGGACATGTTCAGCATAATGGTTGAACAAATGGGGAAAATCCTTGAGTTAGTTGAGAGTGGCCATCTTTGTAAATAACATGTTTCGATTGAGACCCCATAGAATGGTATTGTGTAAAAGTGATCATTGTTAATATCACTCCTTTTATGGAACATGTTGATATTGTTTGGCCTTGTGAGGTATTTTGGGTATGGGTTTCTTATTGTAAGTCCAATGGAAATGAAACTTATAATGTAAAGAATTTTGGCGACCAAAAGTCCTTTCAGTTGGGAGGAGTGATCCATATGGATCTAGGGAACATCACAAAAGTTTTAGAAGAATCCCAAGAAGCTCAGAATGGACCCAGTAGATAGAGAAAGGAAAAAATTTAAAAATTCCCAAAACTCAGTGAAAATGACATGATCGCGAAGAGCGCATCGTAATATTTCTAACGACGCAAGTGTCTCGTCAAATGAAGTTACGGATCGAAATATATTCGTGGTCAAAGTTTGGTCAACCTAGCCCAGTCAGTAGGGGATGAGTCAACATCTGTATTGCTGGTGGATGACGTAAGCATACATACAACACATCTGGCAAGAGCCCGAAGCTGACACGTGTCATGATGATGTCAACATGGTGATGTGGAAGAACCAAAGGTTGCCACGTGTCACCTAGTTTTGACATTTTTTGGTCGATCTGTGGACCAATTGGATCATGGCACATGGTAGTCCATATAGTCACGTGGAAGTTCATACAGTGACATGGAAGGTTGACGTGGAAATATTTATGGGTGACGTCAACATCCATACAACACAAGTGGTAGGAGCAGGCCACTGGGACGTGGCATGCTGACGTGGTAGCACCAGAGGCTGACACATGTCACCCAATTTTGTCATTTTCAGGCTGATCCATGGACCAATTGGATCGTTCCATGTGGCAGTCCGTACAGTCCATACAGTGACATGGAAGTCCATACAGTGACATGGTAGTCCGTATAGTGACATGGCAGGTTGACGTGGCAGTTCGTACAATGACATGGAAGATGAGGTGGCAGTCCATACAGTGACGTAGCAATCGAGGTGGAATTTCATACAAATGATGTGGCATCCGTATAGACACGCGGCTTCCTCCAGAAGCACCACGTGGCAGTGTACGACTAGGCCAACAAGGCAGCGACGTCAGGTCTGCGTGGAATATGATTGGGAAACAATGGTACAATAACTGGGTGCCACATGGCCCAATCAGAGGATGCCAAGTGGCACCCCCGAAATTCCCAATAAGGGCTCGTGACAGGATTTTCAAAAAAAATTATAATAGCAGACCTTACCAAATATGGCATCGGTCCCACCATATCTGGCATATTCGCCATGAATAGAAGCTGACCACCAAAGTTAGCAGGGGTTTTAACCATATTCCAAAATGGGGAGGCCCATGGGCTTGATCCCAAGACCTCCCCTACCTACATGCCTTAACAAATGCGTGCCAACCAACTCAACAATGACCCAGTTGGAAAATCCACCAAGGATTTTATTTAAAAACAATTTTTCACGAATACACGGGGGAGGAGGAGCACGCCAATCTGCCCAGGTCCTTACCGGGCATGATTTCCAATGAAGAGTATGGAGTATTAAATGTAGGGAATTGCACACAATTCGACATAGAGGCCCAGAGGAGGCTTGAAGGTGCCTGTGTTCGATGGAGATGATTTGACAGTCGTTTTTAGGTAATTCAGTGACACGAATCCTAGGCGAGGTTTTTATTTGTAGAAGAGCTTCATATCAACAAGCTAAGTTCTAGAGAAGGCAATGTAATCATGCTTTTCATTATGTTTTTTTGTCATTAAATGTTGCATCATAGCATGCTTGTTATAGGTCTGAAGGAACATGGAGAGGTTGCAGCAAGGAAGCATGATCAGTTTATTCCTTCTATATCTTCTTTTCTTCTCTTCTTCCACATCAAACCAATCATTTACATGTGACAGAGAAATTGTGGCACTTGCATGATAAGTGGGCAATGAAGAAGTTCTAAATCTCATAGTTTCAGGATCTTTGGATGGGATGCATATATGATTGGATCTGAGAAGTAGATCTAAGGGACTCTCTGGCTTCATGGTGAAGGGGGCCATATTTTATTCTTTCTCTTTTTATGTATTGAGTATGTGGGAATGATGTCCATGTCAGCATCATGAATGCCTCATGAGCATGAGAACTTGTGAAGCTTGTAAACATTCCCCATCACATTCCAATCTCTTGTTTCCCTCACTGAAAAGGGACTTTGGCCTTACAACTTGTAAAGGACATACATCATTACAATGAGGAGAATAAAGTGATGAAGATTTGGAGCTTGACCCAGAGATGTAGCCCACATCAGGTGAACTTCGTTATCAAGGGAAGTGTCATATCCATTATGTGTATTATGTTCTTATGTTTCTTTTCCATGAATTTCCACACATAGAATATTAAATGCAAGCATGACATACTACACATAAAGAAACTAAAGAGGTGTTTATTCACTTTGGATTCAAGCCTATAAGACTTCAACTATATTTTTAATTGGAAATCGCTCAAGTAAAACGATCTATCACTGACCCTTTGAAGGAGTGACAGAATGAACCAATTATTGGAAACTAATCACCTCAAGTTCAGATCAGTGAGGGAATTGATTTTCCAAACTGTTGGTTCGTGAAAAATTCAAAATATACACTGAGCATGCCACTGCTTCACTCAAGTAGTCATTTGACAAATTCTTGGTCTTCAACAAGCTTTTTCCCATATTCATTATTATTTGATTCTTCCTTTCAGCTACTCCATTCTGTTGTGGAGTGTATCTTGTGGTAAACAATCTCTTGATCCCATGCTGCATACATTATGATGAAAATTATTTGGAGTCATACTCACCTCCTCGATTTGATCTGGGTGCTTTGATGTATTTCCCACTATGTTTCTCTGTCAAAATTTTAATTCTCTAAATTTTTCAAATGTCTCTGATTTTTTCTTGAGAAAATAAACCCAAGATTTCCTACTAAAATCATCAATGAATGTTAGAAAATAAAAATTTATTCCTATTAATTGATTTTACATTGGACCACAAAGGTTTGTATGCACTAAACTAAGGTGTTCTTTTTCTCTATAGGAAGCATTGGGAAAACTATCCCTTTGGTGTTTGGCCAAAATACAACTCTCACATGAGTTTTTCTATTCATTTATAATGGGAAAACCTTTGACCATAGATTTATTCTCTAAAGACCGAGACTTCTAAATGGGAAATGGCCATATCTAAGATTCCACAACCAAGTCTCATCTGGGCTTGACACATTTTTGGCATGACTGTGAGAAATTTACATTTCTCAATATCAAGGGACAAATTCTATTTTTGGTCATTTATATTGTAGCTATGATTTTCTTACTCGGTGGTTTGTCCAATATTGTACACTTGGAACCTTAAAACATAACTCTATGGCCATGTTCATTCATCTGGCCTACACTCATTAGGTTATGTTTAAGACCACGTACATAACAAACATCAAGAATATCCGTCTTTTCAGCTTGCTTGGTTAATACAAAAATTACACCCTTGCTAATCGTCTCCCAATTTAATTTGAGATGTGACAGGGCTATCTAAACTAGAAAACAAATCGTTGTTACATGTCATATGATTGTTGTAACCACTATCCGACAACCAGAGATCATGATTGTTGCTTGCTTCTTCTGTGACTTGACATGAGAAGAACATTGATTTAGATGTTGCTTCTTTAGTGTTGGTAACATTTTCTCTGTCCCTATTCAGATCTTCTTTCTTCTTTCATCATTCACTTTCGTAGTGGCCAAATTTATTGCAATAATAGCACTGGATCGTTGATTTGTCAGTCCATCTTGATTGATTAAAATTTTTGCCTCTCCCCCTTTGGTTTTGAGAGTGCCTTTGTTCTGACTGTTCACTTTGTTCTGAAAATTCTAAAGTCGAACTATCTCTTGTTTCAGAGAGTCCTATGTCTCGTCTTCCTCTGCTATGGATAACATAGATCCCATGATCCTAGTGCGTTCTCCAAAGATTCAGTATTTAGACTGAACCTATTTTCATGGGATAACATAGATCCCATGAGCTCTTCAATTGTGAGTGATGACAAGTATTTCGACTCTTCTATGGAAACTAAAACCATATTAAACATATTGGGAATGCTACGAAGTACCTTCTCAATGAATTTATGCTCTTGAATGTCTTCTCCATGTATGTGTAGCTGATTCCTGATGCTCACGACGTGGGTCATGAAATGATCCATAGAATCAGAACCCTTCATCTGAAGATTCTCAAAACTCTTCCCGAGTGTCTCAACTTTTCATTTTTTACTTTGTTTGTGCCTTGATAGATGCTTTTGAGAATATCCCATGCCTACTTGGCATGATTTGTTGCTGCGACTTTCCAGAAAATGTATTCCTCTAACCCTTATTGAATGAGCCACAGGGCTTTGTTGTCCTTCTTCCTGAGTTCTCCAAGCACATTTATTTGTTTTTTCATCATGGCTTGTAGATCTATCAAATCTAGTTCCTTGAACCCATTAACTATTGCTTCCAAACAATCTTTAGACCGTAGAAAATTTTTCATTTTAATAGACCATACATGATAGTTCTTACCCATTAAGATTGGAACTCGCGCGAGCATTGTACTATTCCTAGACTCCATGAATCTGTTGTTGACACTCGGCTCCTCATTATTGGCTTAAAACTTGACCAAGATGGTTTTTTTTCTATCAAAACAGAAAATCGAGAATGCTTTCTTGCCTGTTCACATTTTTCCTTTAGTCAAGGAGCGACGAGAGAAAACCTTGTAAGTGATTGTTTTCGATCATGGTTTTTGTGTGTGCTAGGGGTGACCGGGTTACCGAACAAGATTGGTCGCGACTCTTAAACTAGCTAGGGGTGACCCAAAGTGTTCAATCCCAGTTTTTACAAAGGAAGGGAGTGACCGAGCTCTAAAACACAATTTTTCGAAGCGTTTTTCCGGATATTTTTTCATCGGAATGCCTCAAGTTGCTCCTCCTCTAGTTGTAGTTGATCAAGATTCAAATTTCTTTACAATAGCTTGAAAATTTCTCTCCAATATTTGGAGATTCTTACTCTTGCTCTGATACCATGTCATGTTCAAGCAAAGGAAAACATTTAAAAAACAGAGTATGAACACACACAACAATGGAGGTCTTGATCTCTTCTTCTCATTCACATAGAAAACTAAATCCAAATATGCGAGATGAGATATTTCTCTAGAATTATCCATCCTTCACCTACCTAATAAATGCAACTTCACTTATCTTATCTATGCAATTAATATGCCTATCCATCTATCTATTTTATTCAAACAAGTAATGAGGGAAAAATTGCATCATTCGGCACTTTCAAATATAGATAGGTGTAGAGTACGGCATTAGGGTTTCTAGAGTTTCCACAATTGAGTCCTTAAACTGTTCCTTCTTCGACATCTAATCGGCCTTCCTTGAACTCGTCGACACCCTGCTAATTGGTGCCTACCTCCTTTTCCTTCCTAATCGGGGACGGACCTCCTTCCTTCCAATGAGACTGGCTATCCCCACAGGGTCAGTTGCACCCATTGATCCAAAGCTGGTTGACCGAGCAAAGACCGCAGAGTCATTGGTGGCAACAGTCCAATCCCATGCACCCGTTAATGTTCAAAGTTCATAGCATGGAAGCATTGAAAAAATTACCCGAAACAACGATTTCATAGAAGATAGCATTCCCAACCCACGAGATTAGAGAAGACATTTGCAAAATTCACTTCGTTATACATCAATATACATCATCGGCTACTCCTAAGCGATAGAAACAATGTGAAACGACGTTCGCCATGAGCGAAATCATCCAGTTGATATCCAACACCTTGCACAAAATGCTCTACCTTGCAGAGAATGCTCCCATTCATTCAATAAACTGGTAAACACAATTGGATGTTTGTTTGAGAGGGTAGTTAAATTTTAAATGGGGAATGGAGAGTGAATTGTTTTCTGCCCATTTGCACATTCAAAATTGAATTTAGTTTTGGAGCGCGCAAGTCCATCCACCAACCTCGAGTTGCAGTTAATTAAGATGACATAAAGTTTCAGTTAATTCAGATGATAGAACACTCCATGGACGAGGGTGACGACCAGGTCATTGACCGACAATGGTCCCCGTATAGTTGTAGGTTAAACGTTTTATGAAATGATAATTTTTTTCAGGGAGATTTCTCTAAAATCCAGCGAGAAATTGTTAGATTCATATATTTGAGTGGTTATTTATAGATTTGAGTTTCCCTGCCCCATATCTCCGTGTCGCGGCAACAAATGCAATGGCCAAGGGTGTTGTCACAAAAAACCCGATGAATGGATGCAGCCTATGTCATGATGAATGATTGGGCTACTTCATGGTGGATAGTCTTTATCGTTCTAGAAGAGTTTTGGTTAATTCCAGTTAGTTGAGAAAAGCTAACTGAGTTTTCAAAGTTTAAAATTTATGCATTTATATTTATATTTGCACAATGAATGAATAAAGATTCAGAACCGCAACTTTTGTGTTTGGTTTTTGTATGTTTGTACATGAGTTCATACAACCGCAATTGTTATTGGTATCGGACTTAAAGGAGGTCGCGGATTGTGAGGACAACAATGATAAATCAAGAGGAGGGCGTCGCCAATCTGTGGAATAAGGGAGAGCGGCGGCCATTTCCGTTTACTAGTCTGTTGCCGTCTAGAAAAGCCAGAGCGTAAATTGACAACCCTCGGCTAGGGAGAGCGCAGGCTTATCGTTTGTATGGCACACCGAGTTACCGGTATTTGGCTGATAGGCGAGGTACGGAATAGCCGTAGAAATTTGCATTAGTGTTTATTAATGGATATAAATTTGCATGAGTGTTTATTAATGGATATATCTATATCTCTCTCTATATATATAATTCATATGTTTTATGAAAACATGCATATGGTAAATTTCTTTATAAGTTTATCATTTTTAATATTATGTATATTATTCATTATTCGTTTAGGGTTTGATTCAAATACGAATTTATATGGAATAACTATTGTGTTTGGTTAAGTGTACATGATATATTTTGTTATAAGAGAATATTAGTTATTATATTTTTTTGAAAAGGGAATTCTTTAAAAAAAAATATTGTTTTAGAGTCTTGAACAATCATAGATCCCCATTTTCACAATGGATTGGCATTTTGTTGTGAATTTGATTAAATTTGGAGTTATTAGCATGGATTTGTTTATCTCCCACCACTTGGTAGTTTCTCTAGTTTTTCTAGTAAAAATTTTGATTTTTGGGTCATTAAGATGAGAATTAGACTATTTGTAAAAGATCTATGGGATATTGTGTCGAAAGGATTTAAATAAACCTCATATCAGGAAGCCTATGAGACCATGATTCAACATCACAACAATCAACTCATAGCAAACAAGACGGATGATGCAACAACATTGTCTCTAATTCAACATCTCTTGGATGAGAGATTTTTTCTCAAAATTATACAACAACCATGTCCAATTGTTACGAGGAAAATCTCTCTATGGCTAGGGTAAACCAGAATAGACGAAAATGACTGCAGAAATCAACTATATTCTCAAGTATACTATATGAACGAATATGCTAGCAAGACAAGATAAAAGGCCTACCTCGTCCAGACATTCGATGAAGTCTACCATTGAGAACTTGACCCAAAAAAATATACCTGCAACTAGTCCTCAACAACCAAGCAAATAATGCCTATGGTGATAACAAATTATGTTATCACATTCAATAGCATAATCCATTAATAAACATGACAATTACGCCCATGGAATAATAACTCAAATATTTGCAAGATATGAATTGGACGGGAAAATAGTATTTCTATTAATATATGATCAACAAAAGTGAAAACGTTACAGACTTCTGTGTCGGCACGGTTCGAAACCGAGAATCTAAGTTCCTTCAAGCTGGGCCTCCACCACTTCAATACTCCACCAAAGGCAAGCTCGTAAAAGAGAGACAACAAAGTTCTCAACCAATAAGGGAAGATCTTGCGGGCTGAACACTATATTTAGACTTAAAGGACAAAGGGATGCAGACTCAATATGAAGTAAGTAATTTCTCCAGAGTAACTTTGCTCTCAAAGTTGAATTATTTATCCTCTTTTACATAGCTCAGAATTGGTCCCATTTATAGCCTTCAATTAGAACTGAAGGGCCGAGTCAGAATGTTTCCAGTATATGGAAGGCCAAGGATCATAGATCTCCTGTCGTGACATGGAAACCCGACTCTATTTTTCATTTTTGGGCAAAAAATCCCGATGTATGTGGATTGTAGTGGAGAAGCCTATGTATATGCATGTTGTATAGTAGGCAAGGTGTGTGCATGTGGAAAAAATGTATTTTTTACCTCTAAAAATTCTGCATAGGGAAATGGAAAAAGGCCTTCTGTGCAAGATTCCATAGGGTGAGGAAAGTCTTGCTACAACAGATGCCCCCTAATGTTTGAGGTCATGGGAGTATCTGTGATGGATGAAATATATTATAAACAACCCAAAAGTGGAGTGATGGGGAACCAGCTGGAAGAACTAGTTGCTCATTACATTTTGCATTGACTTTGCATACATGGATGCCAATTTGAATTACACTCCAGGTCCATGTGAAAATATACCAAACAACTTTCTGTGTCCATGAATAGGAAAAGACAAATGTGGTTACATGCCAAAGGCTATCATATTCACGAACAAGGCCCAGTAGAACGAATCTCAAAACCAATATGAAGATATCTCTATACAATGGAGTACAAACTGATCTCCCATGATCATTGAAGTCAGATAGGTATTGGTCCAATGAAAAGGAAGCAACAACTCAAGAAAGTTGCGGCCACATACTGATGTCTTCATGTCTTCTACACAATCTTCCAAAGGTGTAAGTCTACATCATGTGAATAAAGGAGTTGAGTTCGAACACAATGAGACATCGTTTGATTATCGGTCATTGAGGTATACCATTAAAAAATGTGAGACAACCTACCAATAATAAAAGTATGTATCAAGGCACCGAGTACATTCTTACAAGTGTGAATAAAGGAGTTGGTGTCGAAGACTTGAAGAATCCATCAATCAGGAGACATTAATGTATTCCCAACTATCGATGGCGAGAGAACCTGCCACTAATGACTACATGCCTCAGGGTACTCATAAGACTCTAGGTCTTGTTTCCAAAATATATGAGCTGAAGTCAATGGAAGGGGACCCGTTGAAAGGAGAGAATTAAGGAATCTCTCATCATTCAGCACAAGATAAAAAGAAGGAGCTTCATGATTTGGAGGAAATTAGATGAAGAACATGTTCACGAACCAACGACCCTGTACATCTTTCGCGTGTGCCAAGTGCAAGAGGTACATGAAAAATACCCTATGAATAACAACCAATGAGGAAAACTGTTGACAAAGGCGAGGAGACCACCAATAAGGCTAATGGTATCCAAGACACAACACAAATCCCAATGTGTGAGTAGATTTATTGTCGTCGAACATACGGGAAACCACCTAGTCAACGACCAATGATGGAATGTCAATTGTTGGGTTCAAGGTTACCTACCAATGATGAAAGTAAGACTAGTGTACATGATAGGCCTACAATATCACACAATTATGAGATAAACTAAGGGTATGGACAACATGCAAAGTCAAGAGTTCTATGGAATGGATTACACAGGCTGATAGACCTCCTTTGAACAAAAGCATGAAACATATGGAAGACTCCAACAGCATAGAATCAATGATGAAACCATGATATGCAGGAGGCATCAATGAAATTCTCTATAGGGACTAGAAGAGTAATGAGTGGGTAGAGAAGACTCTCTGTAATGAGATCTGCTTCCTAAGGCCATGCTAAACCCAAAATTATGATGAAAAATGGACTCAATAACTTTGTGCTCTGTTCAAAATCGACACGACTGCTACCGATATAAGATAATACTCCCTTCCCACCCATCTTTTTTTGTCTTTTCATAGCCAAATGAATGCTATGGTACAGAGGAGGAAATGAGTGTCACAAGTAAGAAAAACTAGTTCCAACAATGGAACATACCTATGCTCAATGCAAGGATATGCATGCGGGAGATGGACACTCGGGGGAATGTTCCCTCCTGGGTATAGGGTGTCAAATTGCAAAGGATATAACAAGGGTCTGCTTGATTGATGATGCAAAACTACTGAGGAAAATAGTTTATAATGCAAAGAGAGAACCGACTATAGGCTCAATACTACAAGTAAGGGCATGAGATGAAATCACAACTTAACGCCAAAAAATGTCTTTTTTCATGACATTTAGTGTACTTGGTGTGAAAAAAGGGATAAAATTGTGCCAAATAGATGTTCTTTGAAATCCAATTTATGAGTGTTAAAGAGACAAGTTCAGTCAACAATATTTTCTCTTTTTGAAGATGACTTGGAAAAGAGCTTAAATTAAACTCCATTGGGAGTTTCTAGGCGACAAGTCACAGGGGAGGCCAAGGATCCCATGCTGGAGTTCTTTGGAAGGTAAGTATCTTACGAATATCCGACATAAGCTTCAAAAAACCCAAAGATATCCAAGTCGAGGAGGATAAAGTGGTAGCGGAGGATATTGTCTCTGTGATATATCAAATAATGTCTCTTACTGGAGGACATAGGCGGAGGCATTGGATACCCCACAAGACCATCTCAATCGAAAGGAACATCCTTAGGAGTTGGAGGGAGAGTACTCGGGGAGAGAAAAACTCTCTCATGTTCAGAAGGAGGGCTATTAGGAATGCTGACAATATGGTTAAAGGATGCATCACCCTCCAAAAGGAGAGTTGGACTGATCAGAGATTGCACTGGTATGACCACTTCTTCATTTATAAGTTGAAGAGGGTGCAGGATAACAGGGTTAGGGGACACATCACCCTCGACAATGGTGTTATGGCCAAGAGAGGATTGCAACGACATTACTAACATGTCAATCAAGGGAGAAATAGGGTGTGGGGAAGCCATAGACGCTTCAGAACCCAAAGGACCCTTAGGTGAGATCCATGCTTTTGGTATCCCAGTCCTAGCTGGACATAAATGAGTAAGGTGATCTCCTTCGCAAGTCTCGCAAAGGAATTTAGGCCTACATCTGAGCCGTCTAGGCTTCTCGATGCCCACAACGTCATTCCCGATGGCTGGTGACATGCTCTCAAAGTGATTGACAGAGGTGAGAGAGTCATATCCTACAGGATGTACAAAGGTTGGAGATATGACATTAAGGGGTTCTGTGAAGAGGGTAGCCCGAACCATAAAACTCATTGTCCCTGTAGGATAGACTCGGGGATATATGTGGACTCTCCGTGGGAAAATTGTTCGAGGGAACCAACATAGAGGATGAAGGATACAAAGATGGGGTGTAATAAGTAGAATAAGCACCCATTTGAGTATGGGTTCCTGAAAGAGCATAGCTAGGACTGGATCCATAAGAGGGGAGGTTCCAACCTCCCGCCGTGAAATATGGTTGATGGACATGAATCATATCAAACAAAGACGTAGTCAGCGAGGCCATGTTTCCCTCAGATCCAATGCTAGGATTCATATAAGTGGGCTAGGGAGAGGATGGAAAAGTTGAAGGCACATTCGACATATCAACAGGAAAATGACTAGATACCCAAGGCATGGAATGATCATCATAGTTATGCATACCATTATGAAAAGAGAAAGGATTCATCTCCATCAAATGAGTGAACATCGTGGGGGGGGTAGCAGTAAATGAGGGAGTCAAAGGAACTCCACTATCCATGATAATGAAAACTCAGTATAAACTCCTAAGGCCAACTAGTAATCAAAGAGCACACCAAAAATCAAACGAGAAATATGCACACAAATGGGGTAAAGTGGCTGAAAGTGGCCTCCCTCCCTAAAGAAGGGATGTCTCTCCAAGAGGGGCTTGAGACTCCCTCCTAAAGATCGTAGGTAACAAATCAGTTATAAGGGACCTCGTGGGCTTAACAACCAGTCTGTCATATCCCCCTAGAGAGGTAATCCTCCATAAAGGTTGTGTGTTGTGTTAACAACAATTATTGTCTTGGGTACAAGAGTATTCAGGTCTGCAAGTTGCACGAGAAGCGCCCAAGCACAGCACGGAAAAATCCCGTTTCAGGCTTCCAAGCAAGTAAGCGGGCGAAATTATATTGTCAACGGTCCAGATTCATCCATAGGAGCATATCGACGATCGGTAGGAAATCATGATTAGCAGAGTTGCGCTGATATTAGCGCAATGGATAGCGCCTATATTGCGTGCAGGAAAGGACAGAAGCCCTCCATCCAAAGGACGTGTTGCGTGAGATCTAATCGCGATGGCATTTCGGCATTCAAGAGTTCGAAGGGTGAAGTTTCCATGTCATTCTACATCTTGAAACCCCGAACCCCAAAAGCACCGAAAGTCGGCCCCGCAGCATCATGGAGCAATCTCAGCCATCCACCAAAAGAAATAAGTGGTGTGCGATTAGGCCCCTTGCCTTTTTTCCCATCGCAACTTCGACACACAAAGAGCAGCTCCTTCATGTCCCTGAAACGCAAAGTGCCAGGAGCGTCCAAAACCCGGGCCCACAATATCGCCGAGTGAGTTCTGGATCGTTAGATCTGAGAGGGATGTGTGGCACCAAATTAAGCCATCTTGGCGTTTCACTCATCGTAACTGTGATGAGCATGGATCAACCCCTTCCTATTCACGAATGCTAAAAGCATATTTTAGAATAAATGCAGGGTCACAGCCCATGGTCACTTGGAAAATAAAAAGAGCTATGCAAGAGGGGACAAAGGCGTTGATTTCAGTCATAGAGGGGGTCGTCGTGATCTCTAGGTGCCTTCGGATCTGATCTCGATCATGTTTCTCTCTTGGAGTAAATGAAGGAGAGAGGAGGTGGTTGAAACCTCTCCTCATTCATTAAGTGTAAGGTATGGAGGATCTGGCAAGTTGTCTGCCTGAGAGGGTCTTGTGTACCGTTTGGTCCAAAGAAGCCATGCCAAAGTCCTCGACTAGCCAGAGAAGTCTTCACACGCTAACTCGACACTTAATGGCTCAGCTACTCCCCTTGCAGAAGCCATGCACAGTTAAGGTGGCGCCTAATGAAGAATATCAGTCTAAGTTTGACTAAAGGAAAACCGTGTCTTGGATGACTAAGCACGCCTCTGTTAGGTAAATTTTCCTGAGTATATAGACTCAGTCCTTGTATTTTGTAATTATCAATGGTTGAGAAAGGCTCCCGGTTGTAAAACTTTAATGAATCACTGTTATTCTGGTTATGCATGGACTCTTGAGACTTCTTGCCTTATGAATATCAGTTTCCTTCATGTCTTTGTTTACATTGTGTTAGAACAGCTCGGAATTGGAGGATCCAGTCGAGTTGTAATTGTTATAGGATGATGTAGGTTGGATCACTGTAATAGTTTCATTGTTTCTAATCGGTTCCTGTGATTTTCTTCACGTTGAACGACTTGGAATTGGAGGATCCATTCAAGTCCCCCTTTCCATTTCCCAAAGCTTTGAACCAAGAGGATCTTGCATTCAGAGTCTTTCTTCTACAAAATGCTGAAAGGTCTATTGCCTGAGGTAGTTTCCTCACTCTTCTTACCAAGTCTTCCACCTGCTCATCTTTTAATCAACTCACTGACTGAAGTTAGATCAAGACCTCCTTTGTTCCTTACATATCGGACCCAGTCCCCGAGTTAGAGCGATATCTTCCTGAGTCTCTACCCATTCGATCACCCATTAAAACTATCGTGACATAAAACTGATGGGTGTCCAGCTCTGCTCCTGCAAGCAATCCAGGAGTGACTTCTGACGCCAACATTTTTGGTGCCATTGCCGGGGATGAAGTTGAATATTTTCCCCGGGATTGAACGACAATGATTAACTGATTCTGAAGGTGCATCAGATATCGGAATTATCAAGATTGCTACTGTGCACCTGGTGACTCCACTGTGGTGACTCCATTCTTTCCACTTCACTGTTTCAGCTGTGGCTACTGTTGGCACACCTGAAAGCTGACCTAGAGGAGCTTTCTCGAGAAGGTTTCAGCAGCTTCCTTCTCAGCCTGAGAAGTTTCCTGGGGTAACAACAACGTCGAGATTTGGCCTTTGGTGGTGAACAAGGACCAGGCATATTCGAAGCTGCGTGTCCTTCACCTGGTGACTCCATGATTCGAGGATCGATTAGTGACTCTACTGGTTTGATATGGAGAAAATTCTAGCTCACAGGTTTGCTCCTTTTAATTTTTTTGCTATTCGTGGTTTTCCTAATGTATTCCCTTCTCCGCATGAATGGGGCGATTATTTGCCCATATTTGGAAAATGTGAAGATGAAAACCCTGCTTAGCACCTCAGTGAGTTTCATGAACTCATGCGTCAGTGGGAGACACATGATGAGGATGTATTATTGAAAATGTTCATGTTCTCATTAGCAGGGGATGCACGTAGATGGTATCATTCTTTACCCCCTGCTAGCATTTCTTCACTCTCAGAGTTTCATGCATATTTCATCACCTATTGTTAGGAGTTTTATCCCTCTGAGTTAATTTTTCATAACTGTGGTGAGGGATACCACAACTGTGTACAAAATGAAGCTATTTCTGACATAGACTATGAGGATGATCCTGACGACCTCGATCAAAAATCATTCCTTTCTCCTCCTCATTCATCTGCATCAGAGGAGGGTTATGGAAGTGATGAAGATCCCAAGGAGGAAGAAGATACCCTGAGTGAGCTGATGGAGCAGGTGAAACATCTCTCTGCCCAATTAAAAAAGTTGAAGTCTGAAGACTATGCGGAGTATTTTCTAGCCTTGGAAGAAGATGCTCTAAGTAAACTAATGGAGTAGGCAATACCTCCCATTTCCCAACATGAAAAGTTGGAATCTAAGGACAATGGGGAGGATTTTCCAGTCTCCAAGGCAGATGTTCTAGATGGCTCTTTCGAGGAGATTATTGAAGATTTTGTAAACGCATTAACATCTTCCCCCGATGAGCTTGTTGTCTCAGATAAAAACAATGAAGAGGTATTTATGGAAGAGGATTGTTCTCTTTTCCTTCACAAGATTTCCCATGATGTGTTTACATTCAGGGTCGAAACGGAGGAGCGGGGGATAGTTCCATTTCTGCAAGTTGGAGAAGCTTTGTTCCCCCCTGACTTTTATGATTATCTGGAAGAGGAGCAGCAAAACCCCACATCACCTTTTTCTTATCAGAGCAGCCAGCCCACTTATGACAGTTACGAATCAGAGTTTGAGCTCGATATGTTGGATTTCCAAGAGCAGGTCGCAAGACCTTGTCCTCTGCTCACTAAGAAAAATTATCACGAGGAAATTATCCATCTCAGTCTTTTAGGAGACGCTGAGCAGTACGAGGAAGAGAATAATTTACTCGAGGGGCGTGTTTATGATGAATACAAATCTGACCCGGGGGAGATCCAAGAAGAGGAAAAAGAACCAGAGGAGCAATCTGCCCTTTGTTCAAAGCCAGTCAGTGAGTAGCCACCACATGATATCAACGAGCCTACTTCAGTTATTCACTCGCCTGTCCTTATCAGAGATATTGGGCCGCATGAGAACAACTGTGTAGCATAAGAGGCTGTCTATCGCCAATTTCCTAGAATTGGCCACTCATTCGATGACCCTGTTAGCGAATACATGGAGTGGCATTTACCTTATGCTTTGGAGCCGCCATATCCCATCTCAACTTCATCTTGTAAGGAGAGGTTGAAGAGTATAATCGTTCTGCTATCATGGTTACATCAATTGTTTGTGATCACTGACAAAAGGAAGGAGCTTCTATCCAGGAAGCTACTCGAATGGCTATGGTGGAAGTCTGCTTTCACCTAGCTCCATGTGAAATATTTTATTAGCATTAGGACAGTACATAAATAAGCTCCTTGGAGCATGTAGCTTTGTTTGTTTTTCTTTACTTTTCGGCCTGTATTTTTAGTAGCGAGATGTTTTGAGTTGGACCCCATAGCCCAACAGCAAGGCACTGAAGCTGCGGAATGAGTCCTTAGAGAATCACAGGGACGAATCTATCCCCCATGGGGCCTAATGTTAACAAAAATTCTTGTCTTGGGTACAAGAGTATTCAGGTCTATAAGTTGCATGAGAAGCGCCCAAGCGCAGCACGGAAAAATCCTGTTTCAGGCTCCCAAGCAGGTAAGTGGGCAAAATTATATTGTCGACGGTCCAGATTCATCCATAGGAGAAGATCGATGGTTGGCGGGAAATCACGATTAGCAGAGCTGCACTGAGATTAGCACGATTGATAGAGCGTATATTGCATGCAGGAAAGGACAGTAGCCGTCCATCCAAAGGACACATGGTGTGAGATCTAATCACAACATCATTTCAGCATTCAGGAGTTTGAAGGGTGAAGGTTCCATGTCATTCTACATCTTGAAACCCTGAACCCTGAAAGCACCGAAAGTCGGGCCCGCAACGTCACGGAGTAGCCTCAGTCATCCACCCAAAAGAAGCACGTGGTGTGCAATTAGGCCCCTCGCCTTTTCGCCCATCACGACTCTGACGCACAAAGAGCAGCTCCTTTGTATCCCCGAAACGCGAAGTGCCAGTAGCGTCCAGAACCCGGGCCCACAATATCGCCGAGTGAGTTCAGTACCGTCAAATCTGAGAGGGATGTGGGGCACCAAATTAAGACATCTCGATGTTTTTCTCATCATGACTATGATGAGAAAGGATCATCCCCTTCCTATTCACAAACACCGAAAGCATCTTTTCGAATAAATGCAGGGTCAAAGCCCATGGTCACTTGGAAAATAAAAAGAGTTGTGCAAGAGAGGCCAAAGGTGTCGAGTTCAGTCACAGAGGGGGTCATCGCGATCTCTAGGTGCCATTGGATCCTATCTTGATCCTATTTCTCGCTTGGAGTAAATGAAGGAGAGAGGAGGTGGTTGAAACGTCTCCTTATTCATTAAGTGTAAGGCATGGAGGATCTAGTAAGATGTCTGCCTGAGAGGGTCTTGTGTACCGTTTGGTCCAAATAAGCCATGCCAAAGTCCTCGACTAGCCAGAGAAGTCTTCACATGCTAACTCGACACTTAATGGCTCATCTACTCCCCTTGCAGGAGCCATGTGCAGTTAAGGTGGCGCCTGATGAAGAATATCAATCCAAGTTTAACTGAAGGGACACCACGTCTTGGATGACTGAGCATGCCTCTGTTAGGTAAATTTTCCTGAGTATATAGACTCAGTCCTTGTATTTTGTAATTATCAATGGTTGAGCAAGGATCCTGATTGTAAAACTTTAATGAAGCACTATTATTATAGTTATGCATGGACTCTTGAGACTTCTTTCCTTATGAATGTCAGTTTCCTTCACGTTTTTGTTTACACTATGTTAGAACAGCTTGGAATTGGAGGATCCAGTCGAGTCGTAACTATTATAGGATGATGTAGGTTGGATCACTGTAACAGTTGCAATGTTTCTAATCGGTTCCTGTGATTTTATTCGCACTGAAAAACTTGGAATTGGAGGATCCAGTCAAGTCCCCCTTTCAGTTTCCCGAAGCTCCGAACCAAGAGGATTTTCCATTCAAATTTTTTCTTCTACAAACTGTTGAAAGGCATGCTGCCTGAGGTAGTTTGCTCACTCTTCTTACCAAGTATTCCACCTTCTCATCTTTTAATCAACTCACTAACTGAAGTTAGATCAAGACCTCCTTTGTTCCTTACATATCGGACCGAGTCCCAGAGTTAGAGAGATATCTTCCTGAGTCTCTACCCATTCGATCACCCATTAAAACTATCGTGACATAAAATTGATGGGCGTTAGGCTATGCTCCTGCAAGCAATCCAAGAGTGACTTCTGACGCCAACATGTTGTCTGACCCTTATCTGACCCACCGTACCTACAGAATAACCCCTGCAAGTAACCTATGTGGCACCTAAGTCAAACAATTAAGAAACCAATCTATAATCGATGCACATGCGAGTAGTCATAAGTCAAGTCCACCATATGGGTAGGGTCGAAAAGCCCGAAACCTTGAAAGTACCACCTCTCATGGAGGTAAAGGCACTAGCAAGATCACTAGATACAAATAGATCCCCATAAATATCTTTGACGATAAGAAGGTATCAGGGGGATATCCCTTTAACGAACCTTATGCGACCTAGTTATTAACTCTGGTGTGAGTGGAACCTCCTGATATTACCAATTATACAATGGATTTCTCCACTCCCTTTGTCAGAAACATATGTTGATTTAATTTCCTTGGAGAAGTTTACTTACAAAATCCTATTCCAAGGCACTAAATCCTAATCTACTTTGTGCACCCTAGAAAATAAAACCGTGACTAATCAATTTTAAATTATAGCGTTAATTTTAGTGGCCCTGCATACTCAAAAAGGTATGGTAGTGAAACTCATGATGTTATGAATTAGGAAGTAAATTAAATATGAATATGATGCAAAGTCCTAACTTCAATTTTCAATGAATGATTAAAACAAATGCAATTTTCAATTTCAATACTGCAATTTTGAAGTAAAAATGCAATCTTTCATTACATGTTGATGCAGACCTCCTTCCCTCAGGCCAAGGTCCACACAGGATCTTTTCTTTAGCCACGACAAAGGTTAACTAAACCCTTTTTCTAAGCCCGCAAAGGATTTCGGGCTTCGAGACTTGAGAGAATAGCTAATGGTCGTTCTCTCCCTCTATGATTCCCCGATTCCAAAATTTTGCCTTTTACGAGATCGACGAGTGTGAGCCTCCCCTAATATTATGGTCTATATCTTTTCAGGGTTCACAAAATGGAAGTTCACGACTCTCGACTCCAAAATCACTTGTCACTCCAATCCTCAAATTCCTGAAATTCAAATTTCACTCGAGATCCAACGACTCTTGTTGAATTTGGTCCAACAGCCACTATCTCTCCTAATCTAATGGGTGTTGAAAAAGGCACTCTCCTTAACCCCCTCACTTCTTTGCAATATCCAAAGATTCACAGGTCTTTGACACCTCTCGACGAAGTTTTTCTGTCGATCGATTCCACACGTGATAATCCCTTTCATGATTTAGGAATTAGAGTGACCAAAGATTTTGGCCGACACTCCAAACTTGCGATCCCCTAATTCACAAAATGATCTAATGGTTCAACCCAACCATGATCAACGGTCCATGTTGATTCTTGATATCAGGGTGGTGGGTTCTTCCAACTTCTAACCACATTACAGCTCCTTCGGATCCTACGGTCCTCACGATTTCGTGAGTTCTCCACGGAGAATTCTGACTGTTGGATTCACTTCTCAATGACTTCTGCCCAAACAACTCGGTGTTCTCCTTCCTGAACTTGACATCTATTAGATTTTTTCGACCTTTGTTTCCCTTTGAGAACTTTGAAGGTTAAATCCCTCCTGAGCTTTCTCCTATAAAATTCGATCTTCCAAAAGGATCCCTGCATGCACTCCTTGCGTCAAACTTTCAATTAAACTTCGGTTATTTGATTCTTCGACTCTATGAACTCTTTGCAACAACAGTCTCTCAATATTCTTCCTGGATTTGTAAAATCCAAGACTTCACTCAGCCTGTGCACACCTTACACAACTCTTGTGTCTGTAAAAACGCAACCTGAATCTCTTTTGAGAGCCCTGAGATGAAACTCAGAGTCTGGTTGACACAGTCCTTATGGACCCTCCACTGCACTCTTTAAAGGATTTCTCATAAAGAGAAACAATTTAAAATCATTATTCCCTTACCCAGAAATCAAACATTCAACATAGAAATCCAAAACCTACAAACATACATAACATTTGAAAGAAATTCATACAGAGAATACAAACAAGCCTGCAACATACCATTTAACAGGTGGTTCCAACAACCATAAAAAACACATAGATTTGAATCAAAGGTTTCTTATATTAATTCCAGTGCTCCTGTACATGGCTAATAACAACTAAAAAAAGTGCATAAAATTCTCAGTCTTCCTATATTCTCTTGTGCAACTCTACGGCTTAAGAAATCTGAAATTATTGCTACAATGATACAAGGGTTGAGGGTGTCTATCATCTCTTTTCCCTCCTATGCTTCTAAACTGTCTAATCTAACATTCATACCTACCTACCTGCATTAAATAAACATAAATGTCTATTACATCAGGCGGATAGGAACATACGCTCCAAAATTAGTTTAGATCTGCAGATATAAATGCAACTGCACTTCTTCTTATCTATTACATTAATGCTTCAGATTTCAAAATTCAATACGTTTTTATAAAACATGCTAAAGTTACATATGTGCATCCACCTGTCTCTTTTGGTTAGGCGCGTGTCTTTAGTTTTGTATGATGCTCCTGCATCATACTCCCTCGCTTGAAAATTTTCATGAACTCTTTCTCATGAGCTCTTGCACGGTCTGTCCATGCCTTTGAATTGTTGCTTCATCTTCCCAACTGGCATCTTCAACTGGATGTCCTTTCCACTTGACCAAGTATTCAAAATACTCTTTTCTCTTGGTATTTTTTCTAATCCTCTTGTCAATTATTCTTTCCATCTGTGGCTTTTCAGCTACAGGCATTTGTTTTGTCCATTGAATCTTGTCTTTCTGTTCATCCTTTTCTCCCACTTCTTCAGCTCTGTAAGGGTAAAAATCCACGACATTGAATATAGTTGAGATTCCGACCCCATCGGGTAATTCAATCTCATATGTGTTTGCCCCAAAATTTCTTATAACCTTGCACGGTCCAATCTTCTTTATCTTCATCTTGTTATATGTTCCCCTTGGGAACCTTTTCTTCCTCAAATGTGCAAGAATCAAATCACCAACTTCAAATTGAATTTCTTGCCTGTGTTGATCTGCTCTATGCTTGTATTCTTGACTTGAACTCTACAATTGCTCCTTCATTCGGCTGTGAAGCTCCTTCATTCCTTCCGCAAATTCCTCTACACTAGCACTCCTAAATTCAGTTTGTTCTTCATATTTCAATTCAAAAACTCCCCTTGGGTTCATTCCATATACAATTTGGAATGGACTCTGCCCTGTGCTTCTATTGAGTGAATCATTGCAAGCGAATTCCGCCTGTGGCAGAATGTGATCCCATTGACTATGGTGTTTAGTCACTAAGCTCCTTAACAAATCTCCCAAGCTCTTATTCAGAACCTCTGTTTGTCCATCCATCTAAGGATGATATGATGAGGTAAAAGAAAAAAAATTCCCCAACTTCTTCCATAAGGTCCTCCAGAAATGTCCTACGAACTTGGTATATCAATCAGAAATGATAATCCTTGGCAAGCCGTGAAGTCTGGCGACTTCCTTGAAAAATAGGTTCGCAATATGAGTTGCTTCACTGGTTTTCTGGCATGGTATGAATTGTGCCATCTTTGAAAATCCGTGGACTACTACAAAGATTGAATCATATCCCCTTTGTGTCCTTGGCAATCCCAATATGAAATCCATGCTCACTGCATCCCACAGCCTTTTAGGTATGGGTAAAGGTTGATATAATCCTATGTTCTGCCTTTTCCCTTTATGTGCTGGAAAATTCTGCATTTATCCATGAATTTCTTCACATCTGTCCTCATCCCTGGCCAATAATATGAGCTATTCAACTTTGAGAATTTTTTTCATGACCGAAGTGTCTGGCCAATCCTTGGTTGTTCTTTTCCTTCAACAAATTCTCCCTCATGGAACATTTCGGAATACATAATTGATTACCCCTGAATAATAATCCACCTTGGATCATATATTGAGTCCATTGGCTTCTATCCCTGAGAATTGGATTCTCAAATGCTTCATATGCCTCTTTGAAGTCTGGATCATCCCTGTACATTTCCTTAAGGTTATCAAAACCCAAAGTCTTGACTTTGAATTCCTGCATAAGCAAACATTTCCTACTCAAAGCATCAACAACTTTGTTAGTAGTTCCAAAAATATGCTTAATCACAAAAGTAAAATTATGCATGTATTCAACCCAATTAGCATGATTTTGGTTTAATTTCTCCTATCGATTCATGAATTGCAAAGCGTGATTATCGTTGTACAAAACAAACTCCTTGGGAACCAAATGGTGTCTTCATTTCTTTAGCGCTTGTATGACTACATAGAATTCTTTGTCATACGTGGAGTACTTGATCTTTGTTTCATTTAGTTTTTCACTGAAATACGCAATTGGCCTGTTTTCTTGGCTTAAGACTGCTCCAATAGCAAATCCAATCACATCACAACTGACCTGGAATGTCTTGTTGAAATCTAGAAAAACCAAAATTGGTTTCTCAGTGATCTTCTTCTTCAGTAAGTTGAAGCTCTTCTCTGCTTCCTCCATCTAGTGAAAATATTTTTGTCTTTTCTTCACCATATCCATCATCGGTGCGCTAATTCCAATGAAGTTTTGGATGAATTTCCTATAGAATATAGCCAAACCATGGAATCTTCGAACTTAAAATACGCTCCTCGGCGATGGCCAACCTTTAATCGCATTTATCTTTTACAGATCCATTTTCAATTCATTTGCAGAGATAACAAAACCCAAATAAATGAGTTCTGTCCTCATAAATGACGATTTCTTCATATTGATCAACAATTTCTCTCGCTATAACCTTCTCATCACTACAGCTAAATGATTTAAGTGTTATGCTTTGGTTTTACTGAAGATTAATATATTATCAAGATATACAATGACAAATTTCCCAATGAAATCCTTCAGGACTTCGTTCATCAATCTCATGAAAGTATTAGGTGCATTCATTAAGCCAAATGGCATGACCAACCATTCATGTAGCCCTTCATTTGTCTTGAATGTTGTCTTCCATTTTGAAAAAAAACCTTGCTCCACCCAAGTAATCCATCAAGTCGTCCATCCTTGGCAATGGGAACCTGTACCTGATGGTAATTTTGTTGATTTCACTACCACCGTCCTTTCTTGGGCTGAGCACTGTCGAAACAGTGCATGGACTC